>BQNB010031861.1:0-43642 GCA_026074375.1 Tanacetum coccineum | reverse complement strand
TACCCGCTTCCTTATATACCTTGTTACAATCCGACACCCCCACAGATTCTGCTCCAGCATAACTTGTACCGTATTTGCCCCACAGATGCTTAGTTAGAATGTCTGCAGTTTGGTCTGAAGAATAATTTTTCTTTGTGTTCAGGAGCCCTTTTGCAGTTTTTTCTCTGATAAAGTGTACATCAATCTCAAAGTGTTTAGATCTTTCATGAAAAACAGGATTGATGGCTAATTGTAATGCAAATTTATTATCACAGTGTAAATCAATGGGGAGAGAGACTTTAGTATTGAGATCCAAAAGTAACTTCTGTATCCAAATGATCTCACAAGCAGCAGAAGAAAGAGATTCGTACTCTGCTTCTGTGGATGAATTGGATATAGTGTTCTGTTTTTTACTTTTCCAGGATATAAGACAATTGTTAAAGAAAACACAATAGCCAGTAACAGACTTTCTAGTCTTAAGGCATTTAGCCCAATCTGCATCACTATAGCCACTAAGATTATTATTACACTCACCATAGTTATATCTAATACCCTTACCAGGAGCACCTTTGAGATATCTTAGAACATTCAGAGCACAATTCAGATGTGACTTCAAGGGGGAGTGCATATATTGAGCAAGACAGTGGACAGAATAGGCAATATCTGGCCTAGTGTGAGTGAGATAAATAAGTTTACCAAGGAGCTTTTGATATCCAGTTATATTATCAAGAAGTGGGACATCTTTAGAAGGAATATAAGGCAAAACAGAGTTGGGTTCCATAGGTGTAGACACAGGTTTACACCCAAGTAACCCATACTCTTTTAGAAGTTCCAGACAATACTTCCTTTGTGAAAGACATAGGTCTTTCTCAGTTTTGATAACTTCTGTTCCCAGAAAGTATTTAAGATGACCAAGGTCCTTTATTTTAAACTTGGATTTCAATAAAATCTTAAACTTATTAATTTCATTCACACAGTTTCCTGTGATAACTGTATCATAAACATAAACAAGCAGAGCAATAAACTTGTTACTTTTAGATTTAGTGAAGAGAGAGTGATCATTGCTAGATTGCACAAAACCATTCTCCTTTAATATAGACACAAGTTTTTCATTGCATTTTCTTGGAGCCTGTTTCAAGCCATAGAGGGACTTAACAAGTTTACAAACTTTGTTTTTGTTATCTTTGCTGGCAAATCCTTTAGAAATAGTCATATAGATATCCTCATCTAAGTCTCCATATAGAAAAGCATTATTGACATCCAATTGGAATAAGGGCCAGTTATTAGTAACATATAAAGCAACAACACATCTGACAGTAGACATTTTCACAACCGGGGAAAATGTTTCATCAAAATCAATGCCTTCCTTTTGATTAAAACTTTTAGCAACTAACCTGGCCTTATATCTATCAACATCACCACTAGATTTATATTTAATCTTATAAATCCATTTATTTTCAATAGCTTTCCTATTGGGTGGTAAATCTGTTATTTCCCGAGTGTGGTTTTCATTTAAGGCTTCAATCTCAGCATTCATAGCATCCACCCAATTACTGTCTAAAATAGCTTCTTCATAACAGGTAGGCTCAACACTCTTATTTAAAGCATAAATGAAACAGTAATTATCTTGATTAAGATTAGCATAGTTCACAACTCTTTCAACCTAATATTTGACTTTTCCTTCAACAATAAAGTCATTTAAGCTAGAGGGCAATTTGGTATGTCTGGAATACCTTCTAAGAGTGTGGACTGGCAACTCCTCAGTTTCAGAATTGAATTCTGAATTTTTATAGAAATCATTTATAAAGTCTGTTTCATCAGGAACAGTGCCCTCAGGATGTGTATTATTTGTTTCATCCATGGATGTTGCACCAGAGTCATCATTGCCCTGATTTATATCAGGACTCAACTCTGGGCCATCATCATTGGAAGACACTCTCCCTTCATCATTGGGTCTTTTAGGGTTTTCGCTGTTAATTTTTTTTGTGATTCAAATCTTTAGTGACACCAGACTCAAACTCAGTTGGTTTCAAGTTATTTTTCATTTTAAAAGGGAACACTGTTTCATAAATTTTGACATCTCTGGAGTAGAAAATAGATTTGTTCTTAAGACTCAGAAGTTTGTTACCCTTTTTTGAATTACAATATCCAATAAAAACACATTTCTCAGATCTAATACTAAATTTATCCAGATTATTCAAAATAGTGGCATAACAAAGATAGCCAAAAACCCCAAGGTGGGAGAGTGAAGGGTCATGCCCATACACATAAAAATAAAGAGATTTGCCAGACAACACAGATGAAGGAATCCTGTTAATGATATAGACAACAGTTAAGATACATACAGACCAGACATATAAAGGTAATTCCTCCTGAAACATAAGGGATCTAGCTACATTAAGAAGATGCATATGTTTTCTTTCTGTTATTCCATTTTGTTAAGGTGTATAGACACAAGTGGTCTGATGAAGGATTCCTTTATCATTGAAGAAGGTTTGAAGTCCATTGTAAATAAATTCAGTTCCATTATCACTTCTGAAAACTTTGATTTTTTATTTCAAACTGATTTGAAAACATTTGAACAAAGCTTGTTAAGGAGTCATAGACATCATCTTTCCCTTTTAGCATATAAACCCAAACTGCTCTAGAGAAATCATCAACAATAGCAAAAAAATATCTAAAACCATCTCTGCTAGTTATTTTGTAGGGCCCCAAAACATCAAGGTGCACTAATTCACCAATTTTAGTTGTTTTATGATTGCTTAATGGAAATGGTTCTCTAGTTTGTTTTGCTTTGTTACAAGTGTCAAATAGATGATCAAACTTAGAGTGACTATCAAGATTAAGAATAGTTTTGAGGACATCAAAGACTTGATCAGCAGGGTGACCAAGTCTTTGATGCCAAAGGGTCTTAGAAATAAAACAAGTAGCAATATAATTATTGGAACCAGTCTTACATGCATTGTTCACATCAAACAAATACAGGCCATTAAATTGTTTACGAATCCCCACATTCTTGTTTGCCTTTAAATCCTGAATGTAACAATTATTTTCATCAAAGGTCACAAACAACTTGCCGTCTCTTGACAGCTTATGAACAGATAGAAGGCTGACAGTGTATTCATGAACCACAAGAACATCATATAAAGTAACTTCGTTATTTATTTTCAAAAGATCTCAATTTAGTGAATTAAGTCTTGGGTCCAATTAGATGACCAAACAGTTAAACCCGATTTTAAATCAGATTCAACAACATTTGTTAAATTTTTTGCAGAAGCTGTCATATGTTGATTTGCCCCAGAGTCAACAATCCAACCCAAACTTATGTTTCCAACAATGACATCTGTGTTTCCATTAAAAAACCATTTGAAATTTAGATTAAACTTAACACTTCCATTGAAAAAGGTTCCTTTCATATTCATAAGATTTTTACCTGCCATATTGGCATTAGCAGTGGAAACACCATTTTCATTCAAAAGGTTCATAAGCCTTGCTAATTGATCACTAGAAAAAGAGACATGAGAGTTCCCAGTAGTAGCATTATTGCTACTCACACCATTAGAATGAACATCAGCAGAGGCATTATTACTAGTCATAGGTCTAAAATTGGAATTAGAATTCCTTTTAACATAACCAGCAGGATATCCCAATCAAATCAAAACATCTATCCACAATATGACCAGTTTTATTGCAATTAGTGCATTTCAGATTAGGATTAGGCCCTCTGTTATTATTATTAGAATTAAAATTAGAGTTTGATCCAGATCCTTTATAGTTGTTTATTAAACTTCTTTTTATTATCAAAGGTTTTTGCAGCAAAGGCAGTTGCTGCAGGTTTAGTGGTCCCAACAGAAGTAACATTCCTATGAGATTCTTCACCACTTATAACAGAAAAAGCAGTTTTGACACTTAGTAAAGATTCTTTAGTAAGGAGGTTACTTCTGATAGCCAAATAACTCTCATCTAATCCCATGAGAAACTACATCAACTTAATAAGTTGATTATGTTGGTCAAAATGTTTGGCAGCAGAACAAGTACATGTAGGCAAACTAACCATAACATCAAATTGTTTCCATAACGAGTTCAGTTTATTATAATAATCAGCAAGAGTGGAGCCATTTTGATTTAAAGAGTTAATATTTTTGTATAGGTTAAACACAACAGAGCCATCAACTTTATCATAAGTTTCTTTCAATTCATTCCAAATTTCAGAAGCAGTTTTAGTATATATGGCACCAGCAAATAGCTCAGGGCTTAAGGAATTAAGAATCCAAGTAACAACAACAGAGTTACACATGTCCCATTGATTAGCAAGGCCAGGGTTACTAGGGTCTTTCTTACAAGATCCATCAATAAAGCCTAGTTTGTTTTTATTTCTCAAGGCAAAGGTCATAGCAATACTCCACATTTTATAGTTTTCTGTTCTAGTTAATTTTTTAGTTATAATAGGAGTGCCACTTGTATCATTTGGATGCAGATAAAGAGGATAACCAAAGGACATATTAAAATCAGATGAAGACCCAACAACAGTTTTAGGATTACTTTTATCACCAAAATTATTATCATCTTCAATAGTCATGATTAGACAAAAAAAGGGATAACTAATCACCAAGAACAAATTAAAAGACAGGGAGAGAGAGAATAGTTCCCAGGCTTTCACACCACTTATAGTGGCAGATCAAGGGCAGGAAAAGAAACAACACACCAAGAAAGGAAAGAAGCAAATTAAGAGATGCAGAAAAATAAGAGAGGTGTTACAGAGCTATATTCCAATAAACGAATAGAACACTTTTGGAACAAAACCCCCAAAAATTATCAAACCCTAGAGATCAGGAATCAATCGATTAGACAGCCTAAGCTCTGATACCATGTACGAAGGTATCAAAGAACAACAACTGAACCTCAAATATCAACCTTATAATAAATACGTTGGCACAAATCAGCAACAGACGGTCCAAACAAATGTAGGATCAGATTATTACACAAATGTAAGATCAGATTGATATCTGATAAATAATAATCAAACGATTACAGAAATGAAATGAGAGCAGATGGGAAAGTTACTGAAATTAGGGTTTATGTTTTTGAGTGTGTGTTGAGGACGACACCCTTTCCCATCAATATATAGCCACAAAAGTTTCACACAGCCCCTCCATCTTTTATTAGATATAAAACTGAGTCAAAGGTAGATTATCAACAATGGGAGTTGGCAGAAAAGGCCCTTTAAACTTTGAACCTGCAAAACCAACAAAGCTAGAAGCCAAAGAGTAAGAGAGCTTAATAGAGGATTTATTTAGGTCAGATAATTGCTTATTTTGAACAAGTCTTATGATATCTAAGATTAATATGATATCTAAAATAACTCTCCTCTGTTAAACCACTAAATTGTATATTCTTACTCATTTACATCAAAAAAAATTTAACACTTTCGATAAAGAAAATACGTATTTGTGTTAATACTTTACTTCGTGCCAACAAAATAAATATGTTTCCCGCTGCAACGCGCGGATAGAATTGTGTTGTTATGTGTTATTGCAAAATATTACATAGTGAACTGTGTTGTGTGTTATTGCAATATATTAAATAGTATGACTAACAAATCCAAAAGATTTTCGGTCAGTGAACTCAACTAATTGTTTGTTACTTCTCATAACGTGCAACAAACTTAAGTCAAGAGATGTGAGGTATAGTGTAGGAAAAACAAAAACTTTGTGTTGAACAAAGGGACAAAAAATGTGGAGCTCAACATGTACTCGTTAGTTTTATTTTCTTTAAATGTAATGCTATTTTTATAAGGCAAATCACACACATACGTATCAGACTTGTACTGAATTTCAATTTCAGCTCCTACATTTTTTTCTCCAATTTAGCGTATTTAACGTTCTTTTAGTTGCAACGTTAGACGATTTATAAGTTACCAGATTACCACCACCATACTTCATCTTCTCCAACTAAATTCCGAACAACTTCCGGCTAGTATTATTTAATCGTATTTTAAATCACTTTCGGTGTTCATAAACTTTTTGTTCACTCTAATTTAGATGCAGTTTGAACCATAGATCAATAACACTTTAGTAGGACTATATCATTTTTGGTGTTTTTTCTATGATTTGATTGCTATGTTAAAAGAAAGCATACTGCATTACTGATCATCGAATTCACCATATCTGTCATTGCACCAACAACCAACTGTATATTCTTTCTTGACTGAAATATTTTGACAATGCATTCAATTGAAGTCACCTCTTTCTCACGTTGTTCGGTAATGATAGTAAGAGACTAAGAGCACTAGGTACAGTCTTGAGCCGTGAGAAAAAGTGGTGCCACATCACTACTTTTTTTCTATAACACCAAAACACCCCATAACACCAAAAACACCCTCCCTAGTCAACACCACAATTTTTGGTGTTATGAAAACCCCACTTTTTCTCACTTTTTTTATTCATTTATATAAAAAAGAAACTTATAAATTTTAAAAACAATAACATTACATAAACTTAAATAAAAAAAATACATAAATGTAAAAACTTGTAATGTGATTAAACTTGTAATGACTAAATGTAAAAAAAATGTGTCAAAAAGGAAATATAAACAATAAATAAAAAGTAAACCCACCCACCTACCCACCTTCTTCCTTCTTCCTCTTATTCATACCTGCAAACACAAACAACAAAGAAAAAAAACCATTACGAAAACACAAACAGAAACAACTCGAAAAAGAAAAAAATATATATATAAAAATACACGCGAAAAAGCGAAACGCGAGACGCGGTACAGCGTCTCGCGTTTTTACGTCGCGTTTTCGCCCACCATCTAGGCTGGTGGTGGCGGCGCGAGACGCGAAAACGCCACCCACGATGTGGTTTTCGCGCCGTGAGCTGGCGTTTTTGCCGATGGCTCAAGCCTCCAGCCACCATACCTTGTGCTCTAATATTACTATAATATGTTTCTTCTTTATTCTAAAAAATGGTAGTATCCTATTTTTTATTGTCTAAGTTCATATCATATAGCTAGGCTCGAACTAGTTAACTGATAATTTCGCCAACAATGCAACCAGTTGCCTATTATTTTTTTCTTGCTTTAGATACTTTGATCTTTTATAAACTAATCTTTGGTATTCTAATGTATCATTTTGAGTAAAAACTTTATAAGTAAAAGGGTTAATTGCCTAAAAATGTATTATACTTATCATTTTTTGTCATTTTATGTAGACTACTATTTTTTTTGACATTGTGTCGCTCAACTTTTGAATTCGTGCTATTGTGTGTACTGGTGACCTACATGACATGCTAGAGCAGGTAAATGGTAAAGTTAACGACTGTTTGTTTTTTATTGCAACGTTAGTCCTTTATACAAATGATGTTTGTAATTAACTTAAAAATTAATTTTTTTTAAAAGTCTCTTTTCTTATTATTTTTAAAATTTATAAACGTTTTTTCACACATTTTTATACATATTTTTTACATATATTTTTATATACACACGCTTTTATACACACATTTTTATACACACGTTTTTATACACACGTTTTATACACATTTTTATACACACGTTTTTGTACACACATTTTTATACACGTTTTTATACACATTTTTATACGCACGTTATTATACACATTTTTATACACACGCTTTTATACACATATTTTTATACACGTTTTTATACACACATTTTTATACTCACATTTTTATACACGTTTTACACATGTTTTTATACACACGTTTTTACACACATTTTTGTACATTTTTTATACACATTTTAAACACGCATTTTTATACACACATTTTTATACACGCGTTTTTACACACGTTTTTATACACATGTTTTTACATATGGTTTTACACACGTTGTGTATAAAAATGTGTGTATAAAATGCATGTTTAAAATGTGTGTATAAAAACGTGTGTATAAAAATGCGTGTTTATACACACGTTTTAAAACGTAAAACCATGTATAACTATGTGTAAAAGCGTGTGTATAAACACGCATTTTTATACACGCATTTTTATACACACATTTTTATACACAGCGTGTGTAAAATCATGTGTATAAAAACGTGTGTATAAAAATGTGTGTATAAAAGCACGTGTTTAAAATGTGTGTATAAAAATGCGTGCTTAAAATGTGTATAAAAACGTGTACAAAATATGTGTAAAAACGTGTGTATAGAAACGTGTATAAAAATGTGAGTATAAACATGTGTGTATAAAACATGTATAAAAATATGTATAAAAATATGTGTATAAAAACGTGTGTATAAAAATGCGTGTTTAAAATGTGTGTATAAAAACGTGTACAAAAATGTGTGTAAAAAACGTGTGTAAAAACTTGTGTAAAAACAATCGTTTGTATAAAGGACTAACGTTGCAATAAAAAACACACGGTCGTTAACTTTACCTGCTCTAGCAGGTCATGTAGGTCACCAGTACACACAATAGCACGAATTCAAAAGTTAAGCGACACAATGGCAAAAAAATAGTAGTCTACATACAATGGCAAAAAGTGACAAGTATAATACATTTTTAGGTAATTAGCCCTAACTAAAAACGTAAACTTTATAAGTAAAAATGGAAAAATTCTTAAGATTTATTTATGAGAGAAAAGAAAAGTAAAGGACAGTAGATTACCCAGAATTTCACTCTTAATCTTCTTTCTAATTTGGGATGATTTGAAAGAAAGGAATGAGGAGTATGTTTGCCTTTTTTATGTACCTAAAATTGTTTTTTTTTCACTCTTTCTTCCAACTCAAGAACAAAAAAAAGTTGTGTCTTCTTTCATCTCCTCCTTAGCTCGGGAACATAAAAAATTCAATTCTTACCTCTTCACTCCACTGCTCATCTTCCCATAAATTTTGTCTTCTTTCTTCGTTAAACTCGAGAACAAAGTGTAATATATTCAGAGGGTCAAATTTAATGTTTAGATGTCTTGGCAATGTTTGTTTTTATGAACACCTAAAGAGAAAAATTGATTAATTTTAAGAAGTTGATGGTTATTTGGTCGGAGAAAATAGAATACAAAGGTGGTGATGTGGTAACTTACAAATCGTCTAACATTACAGCCAAAAAAGGACCGGGTACAATAAATTGGGAAAAAAGTAAAGTATCTTTGTAACCTTGCCCTTTTTGTAATCTGAATATTTCATTGTAGTCCTTTCACTATTTGACGTTTGTCAGTTTATTCAGATATTGTACCATGTTGACGGTGGTGATTTTGTTGAGAATTGTGGTAATTCAGGGTTATTTGTGGATAAAAATCATTTTTTAGAAATTATTATTATATTATTTGTATTCCCGGTGGTTTGACCCGCGAATTTTGAGAAATACCGAAAAACGAGTCCTGACACGCCCGTTAATATCCAAATGAGTTCTTAAGGGTTTAAAGCAAAAATATGGCAAGTAAATACTCTAAGTTATTGAAAAAGTATTTTTAAAGTGAATAAAAATGCTTAGTATCTTTGAGAAGTATTTTACGGTTGAGTTTTACGAGCTTTTAAGTGATCCCGACACAAAAAGAAAGATCTGAGACCTCATGGGATACTCTAACCGGTCATGTAAGCTTAAAGGGACAATGAGACTTAATTTTAGCTAATATGTTCCAAGGTTGTACACTTATATGCTTTCACTAGAACCTTTCCACTCACTTTCCTTTGATTTCAAAAAAAATAAAAACACATAACTCTGTGTGTGTGTGTTCCGTCCGCCACCAACCACCACAAACCACCATAGGTTTTCCAACTTTGATCAAGAACCTGATATCCTGGGTTGATACGAGTATTTGGATATTCATTTAAATAAAGTTTGGGTTGTCCGGTTCGTGTTGAAACTACATTTTTGAAGATTTTATTGTAAGTTTTCAAATTTAAATTTTGTTTGTCCTTTTGGGTTTATATTGATGCATAGATGTTAGTTGTATAAGTTGATCGTCGTGAAAAATCGATTTTTGGAAACGAAACGGATATAAAAGGGGTGTTTGGTTGCGTCAGATAAGAAAAGAAACAAAAGGGTTTTTGTAGTTTTGATGTTGTGGTCGTGATGGTTGAAAAACATATATTGCTAAATAGCTTATTTTGTATAATAGCATGTATAGCTTATTTTTGGGCTTATTTCGTGGCTTATTGTGAGCTTATGGCTCGCGGCTTATTTTGAAAAACACAAGGAAATGTGTTTTGATTATTTACGTGGTATGGCGTATGTCGTGGACTATTTTGATAGCTTATGGTAGTAACCAAATGCGATACGTAGCTTATTAGCTTATTGTCAAGCTTAATATATGTATTGTGGAGCTTATGGACTCACGACCCAATAAGCCTATTTAAGCCGTGGCTTAATGGGAGGGCTTATTGTGGTCCAGATTATTTATTACTTATTAGTATAAGCTTATGTATATAAATAGACCTTGGTTTTGGACTTGGATCATATTTTGGACTTATAAATATCTTAATGAACCCTTATTGGGCCTTAAAGCCCAATAAGCGATATTTAGTCGTTATAAGAGTGTTGATGGAATTTTTGAAAGTGAAATGTATTTACGAAGTGGTATTAAACGATATTTTGGGAAAACAAACGTTTTAGTAAACATTAAAGATCAAGATTTTGGAATTTTGTCGGAAAAGTATCGAAAGTTTGAAAAGTGTTTGAAATAAAGGTTAAAAACCTTGGAAAACGTTGTATGAACGTACGGGTCATGTCGAAATTTCGTAAAAAGTTTATACTTAGAAATTTTACCTAAAAACATGATTTTTGATTTTAAATAATAAAATATTATTTAAAATTTTTATTTATTTAATAAATTCACTAAAAGACGAAAAATATAATTTTTCTCGAAACTTCTCTAATATGTTTATTATGAGTAAACGTTTCATTTTCAACCATATTATGATTATTTTTACGGTGACTAAGGTTACCGAATGGACTTATCGAGATATATTTATATTTATTTATTATAAATATTTACTTATATTTACTTATCTATTTTCTTTAAATAGTATAAGTATGTATTATTGAGTGATGAGATTGATATGATTGTCAAGATATGTCGTCAACCATCATACCACTAAATTGATATGGGTAATTGTACAACGTGTCTAAACTCTATACATCAAACGTGAAGACTGTTTTGGAAAATGAATGATTAAAATAGGACATTAACTGGACTAGGTCATGTGCGGACGTCGTTGCATTTGCCTGTGTGATTGAGATTTGGTTGCTAAAGACTTGCTTGACGTGAGTTCTCATAGCCCCATTTTTATAGTCTTTTCCATTGGGGGAATATGATACTCAAATGTGTTTTGAAATGTTTTGAATTGAACTGTGAGAAACGGGGACGGAGCGGGGGGGGGGGGGGGTCCGGGAGGGGGGGGGGGGGGGATATATGGCGTGGCGAGTCAGGGGGCCGGAGGAAGGGCGGGGAGAGGGCCGGGGGCGGGGGCGAGTGGGGTTGTGGGGGGGGGGTGGGGGGGGGGGAGTCGGGGGGGGGGGGGGGCGTGGGGTTCGGCGGGGGGCGGGCGTGGGGTGGAGGGGTAATTGCATTTGCTTGTGTGATTGAGATTTGGTAGCTACAGCTTGCTTGAGTTGAGTTCTCGTTAGCCCACATTTTTACTATTTTTCTGTTGGGATAAATGAACTCAATTGTTTTGAAATGTTTTGAATTGAACTATGCAAAATGTGGTTTTGTTTTTGGGACAAGATATGTGCTTATGACTGTTATGTGAATATTTTGTGTTGCATGATTGTTTGGATCGGATGGGTATGCCTACCCAATATTTGTGTGATTATTGAGCGGTTGGGGTGAGAGAACCTTGTTTGTCCTGTGGGTACCTACCTATTTTTAGTGAATCAGGTGGTAGCCCTATTGGTGGTATGTGACATTATGGTGATGTCTAGATGGGATGCTATGTATGTATTGTTTGCATATTTTAACTGTCATATGAGCTATATAGTCAATGTTGATTTATGGGCACTTATTTGCGGGTAAGGTCATAAACTACAGATCTCCAACATTATTGTTGCCATTTTCGAGTATCATTTTCAGGTGAAGTGAAAGAGGAATAGTTTGGTGACGTGTGATAGCAGGATTAGAAGTATCCAGTGTGGATTTTCATGTGAAATCTTGCTTGTTTATTTTATTCGGCTTTAGTATTTGGAAATTCTGGTTTAAGTTTGGATTTGGACCCCTGTGAGGGCTTATGGATAAATGTAAGAGATTGTGGATTTTGATAATGATTTGGGACATCACTCGAGTTTGTTTGAGGTTGATGATCTTCGTAACACTTGAAGTTTATGCATTGTAGTTTTCTCTATTTTGTATCTTGTGTTATGATTGATCATTATGTTTCATTCTCGTGTTTCCGCCATTGTCGAGGTGTGACATGTTAGCTGTGATCTCATTCATTCAGCCTTTATACTCGAGATGGCCGTGAACTTTTGCTTCTTGGATGACCAGCTAACAAGTTTGTCACCTAAGAACTGAGCGCTTCCCGATGTACTACGTCTAGTGTCTTGACACCCTGGGTGGTCTGCATTTGCATATGATGTTAGAGACATACCGATATCCTTCGAGTACTAGAGACCCATATGGTTCCCTTCATGTATCGAAAGATCTATTTTACCGCTTGTAAGTGCTTTTCGGTAGTCTTTGCCTGATATCGAGCACATAAGCAGACTGCATAGATAAGTTCAGGTCTATTAGATGTAAGATACATAAGGGGTCCAATCATGCCATGGTAAAGTATAGCATCAACTTGTTTCCCCTGTAGATCGTTATCCAGTTTACTTTTTTCTGCCAAAGGTGTGTCGATAGAATCAGTAGTAAGCAAACCATATTTTAACAATTTTAGAAGCATATTTACATTGGTTTATAAAGATGCCTCTAGGACTTTGGGAAATTTGGAATCCTAAAAAAATGACATCTACCCCATCATTGACATCTTAAACTTAGTGGTCATCTAATTAGCAAACTCATTACACATGGCAGTATTAGTGGATGCAAATATTATATCGTCAACATAAATTTGTACCAGTAATAAGTCGTTCCCAGCTTGCCGTGTGAAGAGTGTTGGATCAACTGCACCTTTGGAGAAATGTTGTGAGATTAGGAAGCTTGACAGCATGTCGTACCATGCACGTGGTGCTTGTTTGAGACCGTAAAGGGCCTTTTTGAGCTTGTACACATGCGATGGGTTGTCCTGATCAACAAATCCTTCTGGTTGAGAAACGTAGACCTCTTCTTTAAGCTCGCCATTTAAGAAAGCCGTCTTGACGTCCATTTGATAGATCGTCATATTCTTGTGAGCGGCATTTGCTACGAAGATACGGATGGCCTCTATTCTAGCAACCGGTGCAAATGATTCCTCGAAATTGATTCCTTCTTCTTGCCTGAATCCTTGAGCAACGAGTCTAGCCTTATTCTTTAGTACCCCTACCAAATTCATCTGTCTTGACCTTATAAATCCATTTTAGTTTGATCAACAACACTTTATCTGGACATGGCACCAATTCCTAAACTTTTAGTCTTTCAAATTCATGAATTTATTCTTATATTGCATCGATCCATGACCATTTGGTCATTGCTTGTTTGAAGTTCTTTGGTTCGACCAAAGTTAGGAAGGCATCAAAGTAACACCACATGGCATCAGTTTGGAGTTGCTTTCTTGTAGATACAGATCAAGAAGGGTCTCTGATCACGTTTGCTATAGGATGATCCTTATTCCATCTACCAAGGTGTTCAAATGGAGTGTGAATTTGTCTCACATTCGATGATGATCCTTGAGAAGTCGAGTCTTCATGAGGAAATTCATAAAGTGGATCATCATGAAAAGTTGGTGTTTTTGGTGATTCTTTAAAACCTTGAGAAATAATTGGAGAATGTTCATGTTCTTGTGTTTATGGAATACTTGTAGATGTAGCATACTGATCAATGGAAGTTGACACAGGAGAATCAACTAAAACCACATCTCTCTAAACAACAGCTTATTGAATTAGAGAAATAGCAATTGTTGGAGGATTGAAACCACTACCTTATTTGACTCTGGTGCCGACTATAGTTTTGTTTCCACTACTTTTATACCTTTATTAGGCATAGAGCCTAGTGAATTAGGTTTCAGATATGAGATTGAGATAGCTAGCGGGCAACTAGTAGAGATTGATAAAGTTATCAAGGGTTGCAAACTAGAAATCTAGGGTCATGTATTGACATCGATTTGATACCTTTTAGGCATGGGAGTTTTTGATTGTGATTTATAGGTATGGATGCCTTGTCTAATCATAAGGCTGGAATAATTTTTCATGAGAAAGTAGTAAGGATGCCACTACTGGATGGTAAGGTGCTTAGAGTATTAGGAGAGAAACCGGAAGAAAAGATGAGGCAACTAAAGAGTGCAAAGGCTAAAGAGAAGGAACAAAAAAAGATCGTAGTAGTGAGAGATTTTCCCGAGGTATTCCCGGATGACATATCTGGATTGCCGCCTGTTCGGGAAATTGAGTTTCGAATTGAGTTAATCCCTACAGCAACGCCGGTAGCAAAGTCTCCCTATCGTTTGGCACCTTTTGAATTGGAGGAGTTGTCGGGACAACTCAAGGAACTCTAAGACAAAGGTTTCATTCGACCAAGTTCACCGCCTTGGGGAGCGCCGGTATTGTTCGTTAAGAATAAGGATGGTTCTTTTAAGATGTGTATTGAATATAGAGAATTGAACAAGTTGACTCTTAAGAATCGTTATCCGCTTCCTAGGATTGATGATCTATTTGACCGACTGCAAGGGTCGCAGTTTTTCTCAAAGATAGATCTTAGGTCTGGATATCATTAGCTGAGAGTGTATGAAGTGGCCTTTCCATAGAATGCGTTTAGGATTGTTATGGACATATTAACGTTCACAGTAATGGCCCTTTGGTCTGACTATGCACCAGCTTAGTATTTCTTGGATTTGATGAATAGAGTTTGTAGGCCTTATATTTATAAGTTTGTGATGGTGTTTATAGACGATATTGAACTATACTCTAAGACTCGGGTGGAGCACATGTAGACATTAAGGTTAGTCTTGTGACATGCTAGAAGGAGAAACTTCTATGCTAAGTTTTTAAGTGTGAGTTCTGGCTAAGAGAAGTGAAGTTTCTTGGGATATCTTAACGTGGTTATGCGGACGTCATTTGTCACCACCACGCCAAGGCGGAAAAGCGAGGCGTAAACAAGAATGGATTTCATCACAACACAGATGTGTCTCTATAGAGACATACTAAAAATGAAAAGCTAAAGTAAAGCAAGACACAAAAGTGTCATAACAATACCCATAACCTAAACCAAAATCCAAAAGGCGTCTTTATTGAGGAACGAAAAGTTTCGCCCAACAGAAAGACATGCAACAATTATTCAAATTCATAATCAAGCAAAAATTCTAGACAAGAAATAGAAATCTCTTGTCTTTCCTATGGTCTCTTACTAGCCATTCTTTCTATCTTATTCCACCATTGCTCACCTGAAAATGACTGCTTAAAAGTTCAACACACGGTTGGTGAGAGTCATAGGTTTTAAGCTCACATTAATATACTTCTAAACCAATTACTGCGATTATCAAACAATATAGGACAATTATACACATAATGTATTTGCTATCATGCAATCCCAAAACTAGGTAGAAACGTTACCCACGATTCCATGACAACAACTGGTAGGAGCGTTTACCACCGATAACCATTACAACAATCTGGGTTGGAGCGTTACACCCCGATCCCATTTAACTATGGGTAGGAGCTGTTACCACCCGATTCCATTTCAACAACTGGGTAGGAAACGTTACCCCGATCCCATATGTCACGTACGACACCTAAAAGGTCTACCAGCTGAAGCTTATACTTAGGCCTGGATCAACAATACTGGGTAGGCGTACCCTTCCGATCAAACCAATTCACTATTATTGAGTAGGCGTACTCCCCGATCCCAAATCAATAACACTTGACATGTCAATATAGAACATGCAAGTAAACCACATTTCCATCAGCAACAATAAGTAATTATAGGCAATCAATTATTTCCACATGAAAGCAAAACACATAATCACAGCACAATTCAAAACATTAGCATATTTCCATCCAATGTAAAAATATTTAAAAGTGGGACTTTGAAAATCATCTGATCGCTTAGATTCCAAACGATCCAACAAAACTTTCACAAAATTCACGAACTATCTAAACAATTAAACTCATTATTAGCTTCCTTCAATTAGGCTTTCAACACCTATATGTATGTAACCTTATCTATGGATGGATACCTAGGTCTGTCTATCATAGTCCTATAAGCATTTTTTAAAACCTGTACCCCTTCTGACTATATTTCTTGTTACCGTAATTTGATACTCCTTAAACTTTCTGGTTTTAAGCAGAATTTTACTCTTACTTGCGCGCCCTAAACGCACTACTTAAACACTCCCATAATTTAAACCAAAATTCATCATGCTACATATATGTCCTATGAACCTCTCATAGCTCTCCCAAAAGTCACACCCTGTTATATACACCCCTAGTATTCATTAATCCTAAGTGTTCAGAATTCGTCCAAAATCTGACCTTCTAAAAGTATGACATTGGTTATCCAACTTAGACCTCACTATGACCTTAGCTAAAATACACACAATATATTGACGTCTTCACGTGACTTAGAGCCCCTTAACTTAATGTCTAAGTATTTTTAGAAAAATAAAAACCAAAAATGAAATTCGTCACTGTTTTACACACTGATTTTGTATGTCCATTCGACCCACTTCCCGACCATAAAAACTCACGAGGACAACTTTTCTGGAAAGTAGACTCTCTGAGGTTATCTCCAGTATGTTGTAAATTATTTATTTGATCTTTTATGACAGAGTTATGGCCTCTACAAGTCTGACTAAAAATTCTGCAGTAAATTTTATAACTAGTTCGGGTGATCTAAGCCCTAATACATGTTCAAATCACTAATTTAATTAATCTAATGATTAAACTAACATTATTATATCATAAACTTTCTGGATATACAAACCCCTAATTTATAATCTTATTTAACCTAATCATCATAACTAAGTTTACTTAGAATTAAAACAAACTATAATTAAAAGATCGGATCGTACCTTAGTGAAACCCTAAAAAAATTTCGTATTCATTTTCCTTTCTTATCGGCCGTCGAACTAGTGGTACTGGGGAGCGGAAGGGATTCATGAATTATTATATATAGGCCTCTAGTAGAGTTGTAGGGTAGTCTCTAATTCAGGATTAGGACTTTAAATAAAAAAAAATTCTTTTTAACCCTACTCGGCCGAATTGCCTTTATCTCCTTTTTTATTATTTTATTATTTACATATTTATTTATATTTCCTTAAATTTTTATAAAAACCTTAGCTAATTTGACTATACCTTTGCATAACGCAAGTTTACTACCTTTCTTATTAAAAATATAACTTTTCATTTCACCTATCTTTCCAAAAATATAAAATTTTTCATTTTGTATTAATCTAACACTTAAAAGCTAAACCTATCTTAGATAACTAACACAAAATATGTATACGTATATATACTTACACAATTATCAAAAATCATTTCCTTGTCATTAAAAATGAACGAAATGAACTCCACAAATTTTCCCATCATTTTAATCTCATTGAGATGATCGCGCTCAATAGATTGATTACCAATACCTCATAAACACATAAAAACACATAGAATCACATAAACCATACTTTGCAACAGACATATAAGTCAACACTAACGGTTTGACTAACCTGTTCAAGTCATGGTTGTCACAGTCATAGTAAAGTTGAAGCTGTTAAGAATTGGAAAGCCCCTAAAACTCCGACTGAGGTTCGTTCGTTCCTAGGATTGGCTGGATATTACTGTAGGTTCATTGAGAACTTTTCTAAGATAGCTAAGTCTCTTACTATCTTGACTCAAAAGTCTAAGACTTTTGATTGGGGTGAGGAAGAGGAATTGACGTTTCAAACCTTGAAGGATAAGTTGTGTAATGCGCCTGTTCTAGCTCTCCCTGATGGACCAGAAGACTTTGTGGTATATTGTGATGCGTCCGAGATAAGACTAGGTTGTGTGTTAATGCAAAAAGGAAAAGTGATAGCCTACGCGTTTAGGCACTTTAAAATTCATGAAAAGAATTATACGACCCATGATTTGGAGTTGTGTGCAGTCGAGTTTGCACTTAAGATTTGGAGACATTATTTGTATGGGACAAAGAGTGTCATATATACGGATCATAAGAGTCTTTAACATATCTTTAGTCAGAAAGAGTTAAATATGCGACAGCGTCGCTGGATAGAATTGTTTAGTGATTATGACTGTGAAATTCGCTACCATCCTGGTAAGGCGAATGTGATGGCTGATGCCCTAAGTAGGAAAGAAAGAGTAAAGCCTAAGAGAGTTAGAGCTATGAATATGACCATTCAGTCGAGTATCAAGGATAGGATACTCACAGCTCAAAAGGAGGCTATGAATGAGTTTGCGGGATTGCAGAAAGGTTTGGACGTGATGATTAGAACAGAGAAGTGATGGGACTTTGTACTACCTGGATCGAATATGGGTACCTTTAAAGGGTAACGTAAGAACCCTGATAATGGATGAAGCACAAATGTCGAAGTACTCTGTACACCCAGGAGCTGATAAGATGTATTATGATTTGAGAGATAGGTATTGGTGGCCTGGAATGAAAAAGGACATAGTTGAGTATGTTAGTAAGTGTTTGACTTGTTTAAAGGTTAAGGTTGAGCATCAAAGGCCATCTGACTTGCTCCAACAACCTAAGATCTCCGTATAGAAATGGGAAGGAATAGCTATGGATTTTGTGGACCGATTGACTAAGTCTGCTTATTTTTTGCCTATACGTGAGGATTATAAGATGGATAGATTGGCTAGGTTGTATTTGAATGAGATAGTTGCTAGACATGGTGTGCCGATCTCGATCATATCGGATCGTGATAGTCATTTCATATCAAGGTTTTGGCAGTCAATGCAAGAGGCATTAGGAACTTGTTTAGACACAAGTACGACTTACCACCCTCAGACCGATGGTTAGAGTGAGCGTACTATTCAGACTTTGGAAGACATGCTTAGAGCATGCGTCTTGGACTTTAGGGGAAGTTGGGATGTGATACGTGCTAAAAAACACATCTTTATAACCCCAGAAAACACTAAAATATGGAAAATTATATTGCAAATATGTTTGTATTGTGTTTTTATGTCTTGCAGGTACTAAGGATTGAAAACGAAGCAAAAACGAGAATTTTCGGGTTCGATTCGATCAAGTTTACTTATTATTCGAGATCAAGACAAAGTCGGAGAAATTCCCCGAGCATTCCATCGCAAAGAGCATGAAATAACGAGTCCAACGGTGCCTTCATCTTTTATTGGGTCGGTCCGACCCATAAAAATGGTGTCGGGCCGACCCAATAAAAGATGAAGGCACCGTTGGACTCGTAATTTCGTGCTCTTTCTGATGGAATGCTCGGGGAATTTTTCCGACTTCGTCTTGATCTCGAATAATAAGTAAACTTGATCGAATCGAACCCAAAAATTCCTTTTTTTGCTTCGTTTTCAATCCTTAGTACCTGCAAGACATAAAAACACAATACAAACATATTTGCAATATAATTTTCCATATTTTAGTGTTTTTAGTCCGTATTATAGTATTTTTCGAGGTTATAAAGATGTGTGTTTTAGCACGAATCAAATTCCCCCACACTAAGCCATTGATGGTCCCACACACAATGTTTATAAAACACGGCCGGACTTAAATAATTTTAACCCCCCTTAACTCATAACCCCCTCACATCAAACAAGAACAGAAAAGATCCATCAAGAAGGCTTAAAATCATTTGTTTCTAAAGCACCCTCGTTTTAACCATTTATTAAAAGATAAAAACTAAGATAAATTTTTTTAATAACATTATTTAAATGGCTTAAAGAACGAGAGTTCGTCACCATGATTTTCATAATCCCCAAACCAAGCTTAAAACGAAATCACAACTAAATATAAGATAAGATGCTAACACTACTCATAGATGCTAATTGTGTAAGTGTAAACTAACGTTTCTCTCCCATAATTACTAAATCCACTAAGGATTTTTATTTAGATAATATAATATGAAACGAGATCACTTATTTAAATAAATTATGGCCTTATTATTATAAAGGTGCCCGGTTTAGACCATAATTAGTTTGAAATCCTTTCCTAAAGAGACGATATGGTGAGAATAAGGTCCACATTAAGGTTCTAATTTCGCATGATTTCAGGGTTATCCTTTTTATTTCATCCAAAACAACTCAACTACGAGTCCAGAGACGGTGGCTTTATTTAGATAACCCCGGAGTCGAAATTTGGCTTTATTATTATTGCAATATTATTATCCCTCGGTCATTTAAACAACTGACATATCGGGCGTCCTAACCGACAAAGCCAGTAGTCTTATTTCGACCTCGGTAATTTTCTCTACCTTTTTGAAGACTGACACATTGGGCGTCCTAACCGACAGAGCCAGTAAACTTTTATCAGTCTCGGATTATTATTATTATTATTACTTCCACCCTTTAAACGACTGCAACATCGGGCGTCCTAACCGACAAGAAACAGTAGTCTTATTTCGGCTTCAGTTTATTACATTATTATTATTATTATTATTATTATTATCCTAGTTCTTCTGTTTAACTCCGGAATGCTTTACTATGGTAGAGTATCCTACAAAGAAACCTTCATCAGCCTTTCCTCAAACTTACAAGATTGTTCTTTCGGTATTTAAGGATTGTTATAGGACAACCCAAATGGTCTCATGAAGCTTAAGGCGGGTTTTCTACCTAGAAAAAGTTCATAAGGGGTCTTGTTGTGAGGCATGTAACTTATACTTATTTTGGACATAACAAGCAGTATTAACTTGCTTCAGCCAGACAAGTTGTTGGCAATTTTGAAAAGCTAGCATAGTTCTAGCAGCCTCTATTAGTGTCCTATTTTTCCTTTTTGCTTCTCTATTTTGTTATGGAGTCCTAGCAACACTAAATTCCCTCTTAATACCCTTCATTTCACAGAACTGATTCATTACCCTATTCTTGAATTTAGTTCCATTGTCACATCTAATCACTTTCACTCTAAGGTCTATTAGATTTTCTATGCCAGTTATGAATGTTTTAAGGATTTTATTAGTTTCATCCTTAGTGGCTAAAAAGAAAACCCCAACTAAACATCAAAGTATTGATTCAAATAGGCAGGTACTTCTTTTTCGTAGACTCTTTACAAATGTTGGCCAAAAAAATGATATGCAAATTTATAAGGGTTGGCCTGATTGTGCTTTCAGTCTTTGGTCTTACAAGAGGCTTATGTTGCTTTCCTTTTTGGACACGCAACACATGTATGAATTATTTTCAAAAAATCTTTGAAGGTAACCCTCTTACAAAGTCTTTCCCCTCAATTGGTTTGTTCATAGTTTTGAATTTTTTTGTCAAGCCTCATATGCCATAGTTATTAATTATCTAATGTAGACTTTGCAAAGAGACAAGTTAGGACCTCCTGAGAAACATTATTCTTTAATCATACACTGTACAATTGTTTTCTTTCTAGGAACTATAAGCAAGACATGATTTTCATCAAGTAGCTTAAAGTCAGGAGACAAAACAACACATTCAGTGTCTGTAAAAAGAACAATGTTGTTTGCTTGTCACTCATTTGTGAGACACTATAAGGTTAAACTTAAGCATATTAACAAAGTAACACTTCAAAATCCAATTTACCTCGTAATGATTTTACCTCCACTAGTGTTTTTACCTCACTTTGGATCTCCTACCAAAGGCAACAAAATCGCCATTCAATTTATTCAATTATCTGTGAGGTAGGACTTGTTTCCTGTCTTGTTCTCTAGAGCATACCACTGTCAATGACTCCTTTTCCCGGCAATTCTAGTGTGGATTCGTCCGCACAAAAAGTAAGTGTATCAGGATCTCTTGGGGACCCAGCCATTACAGACTTGGATCTGCCTTGTGCGTCAACATAGTCAAATCTTTTAAAGTTCATTGATGCACCATTGTATCTAGAGACATGGTCTAAAACCTTTTGCTTGGTCTATAATTGCAACTGCTGAGGCCCCCTTAATAGCTGTAGCCTCATTTCCCTTATTATCACTTACTACTGCTTTTGGTCCAGCAGTAGTAACATTTCCCTTAACAGTATTAATTTTTTTATTTAAATTATTGTTCTTATTTGTTGTAGACTTGTTAAAGAGACTTCTAACATGTAAATGTGCTCTATTAAAAACATTTGATGATGTCCTTGCACTATTTACTGTTGGTCTTGGGTAGGCAGTATTAATTGGTCTAGTAGTATTAACTGATACTGCTGCTTTTAAAAAGTTTTGCCTAGCAATACTAATTTCCTTTGGATGAGGGTGAGTAATTCTTGAATATTTTGGTGAATTCTCCTTCTATCTTTGTTTCCATAAGTTTTTTCACCATTTTCCCTTTTCATTAGAAATCACAATCCATTGATCAAAATGATTAAACTGCACATTCATTAACAGCTTTTTTTTTAATCTCAAAATTACTTCACTTCTGAGTCATCAAATTATTACAGTTCGTTTTTACTCTAGACTTTGACTGTTTTTCCTATGGGTTTTTAGCTGTTATTTTTCCTACCCTTCTTAATAGACTTCCCTAGGTGTTTTTACATGTCATTAGATATAAACAATATTCTATTTTGGCAAACTAGGTTTTATCTGTTTGGACTTAAACTCAGTCTCATTTCATCCTCACTGTCAGATAATCAGTCTTGAATAAGTGGTTCACTTAACAGACTTAGGGTTTTGATTCAATAGTTTTAATTCACTTGTTGAAATGCAGGCACATAGTTATTGACTCTCTAAAAACCATATTCTACTCTTCAGCAAGTACTAAATTAGGTTTAGGGGGCATGAAGTTTCCAGTGTAGGGAGGTGGAACTGCATGATACCCTTCACCTGTTTTGTGCTTATCATTCACCTGACTATCAAACACTTGACTATCAACCACTTGACTATCATACCCCACACTAGTCTTGAACTTATCACTTACTTGAATCTCTAACAGTTTGCTTAGATTTTTAGATGAATTTTCAAACTTTTCTAAGGTAAGTTTTAAATCATCTCTTTCCTTTTTAGCTAAGGTAAGTTTCAAATTTCTTGAATCTGAAGGTAAGTTTCAAATTTCTTGAATCTCTAAGGTAAGTTTCAAATTTCTTTCTAAGTTTTGTTAGTGCATTATCTCTCAACTTAATATCAAGTTTTAAAATCTTTATGTCCTCTTCAAAAATAACCTCTTCTTTTTATAAAACTTCTAGCTTGGGGCCTAGATTATAGATTCTAGACCTGCTTTATAAAGCTCCTATACATTTAATTGAGACATCTTTAAAATCTATTTGTCAGATTATTCTATGTTCATTTGAGAGTTGATAAGATTTTAAACATGCTGTAGAAACTGTAGATACCTCAGAATTTGAGCTTGAAGAACCTGAAGATGTATATGCCATTAAGTGCCAAAGTTTGTTGGTCTTCTTCTGCCTGTCATACCAGTATACCCAAGTCAATCTTGAGCCAAAGCTTTTGTCTATGTTGTTTCCACTGTTACATTCCTCCTTACAGGTTCTCTGTTCCTGTTCTCCCTTAGAGTCCTGTACTCCCTTGCAAAGTGGCCTCTTTTATGACAGTTATAGAATTCCACCTTTGATTTGTTAAACCCTATGGTCTCAGAACCATTGGCACTAATCTTCCTTCCAGTCTTATTTAGGAATCTTCTAGCGCTCATGGTCAGCATAGCCATCTGCCACTTCAGATCCATCTCTTCTAAGTCATCAGCATCAATCTGTTTCTCATCATTTAATTATGGACTGTTTGATTGGTTTGCAAAGAAAGAATAGATCACGGCATCACTCATACTATCAGTATTGGCAGAGTTAGAAAAATAAGCTTGATTTGAACTGCCAGAGTTATTGGAAGATACAAAAACCACATTTTGTGAATTTTGGCTTGATGACCCTTTAACTTTAGTTTCATAAATCTTTAGATTGTTGTATTGGTCATCTATGCCTCAACGGTATTAAATCAGGTTTGTTACTCCCAGATCAAGGTATTAGTATTCCATTCTGATGGGGAGACTTCATAAAAAACTTTAGATTTCATTTATTCTTTAGAAATTGTTTCACCTAAAATCTCTAGTGATGATAAGCTTGTTGAAGCTTATCATAGTTTGATCAAGTCTTATGAGCTTGATCTATTGAAATTTCATATTGGTTGCTTTAAGAAGTGTCTTCTAAGTTTTCTTTGACTCCTTATTACCTCCAAACCTTTTCTCTATAGCTTCTATCACAGTCTTAGCACATTTGTAGGTATTAAAATTTAGTTAATGTTCATTTGAAAGGTCCATCAACAATGTACCTCTTGCCTTTAACTCATTCTTCCTTGCTAACTTCTCCTCTGCAGTTGTAGGAGGATATGTTTGCTCAACACCATCAACAGTTCTCTTTGGGGGAGGTGAGTCTCCATTTACTATTACTTCCCAAAGAGCATAAATATGTAAATTAGGAAGTACTATTATATCCTTATTTTCCAAAGCTCAAATTCTCCTGGATTAAGCACTGGAAGTTTTGCAGCAGCAACCATTGGTGAAGATACTGCCTCCATGTTTTCATAAACAAATAGATCTGGTAAGTGTAGATTGTTTCTTTTTATTCAAAGTTTCTCAATAAGCTCTGATACCACTTATTGATCCCACTTGAATAGATCTTGTTAGCTTTGTAAAGGATTAGTTGTATTGAATAAATCCTAGACAACTATTGTAAGAAACCTTGATTTTGAATATCAAAGACTATGCGGAAATCTAGTCAATGATACTAGAAGAATTCTTTATACAATCAGTAACACAAAAATTAATATACCAAAACAGATTACCAAACTTTCGTCTCAAAATAAAATAACACTCTTAATTAGTGTGTAGGTTTACAAAACCTTGAAGCTATTAAACGCTTATATAAAAGATATATATATAACTACATGCCTAGGACCTCCTTTTTATTACACAAGGAGTCCTAAATGGCTTTTAATATATTCCTAAATTATCATGATCTTATAAAACAAATAACTATATACACTTTCTTTTACAAATATCTCATACTTATCCCGTAAGTAATCTTGATAAGCAATCTTCATCTTTATCCTCGTGACAGTAGAAACTCTTCTAGCAGTTATAATCTTTCAGCAGTTGTAACTTTTGTATAAGCAGCACTAACTTAGCAGTATTAACTCCAAGCAGTCTTTTAATCAGAACAAGAACCCTATTAATGGATGAAGCCATAGTCAAAGTACTCTTTTAACCAGGAGCTGATAAAGATGTATTCCGATTTGAGAAGTTGGGTATGGTGCTCTAGAATGAATAAGGACATAGCTGAGTATATTAGTAAGTGTTTGACTTTTTTAAAGGTTAAGGCTTAGCATCAAAGGCCATCTGGCTTGCTCTAGCAACTTGAGATCCCCGTATGGAAATGAGAAGGAATAGCTATGGATTTTGTGAATAAGTGCATAAGGTCTAGTTGTGGGCATGACACAATCTAGGTCCTTGTGGACGATTGACTAAGTAATGCTCATTTTTCTGCCTATGTGTGAGGTTTTAAAGATTGGATACGATTGGCTAGATTGTATTTTGAATGAGTTAGTTGTAGACATGGTGTGTCGATCTAGATCATATAGATCATGATAGTCGTTTCACTCAAGGTTTTGGCTGTTAATGCAAGTGTCATTTGGAAACTTGTTTTAGTCATGTGTATGACTTATCCACCCTCAGACGATGGTCTAGAGTGAGGTACTATTAGACTTTGGACGACATGCTAGAGCATGCGTCCTGGACGGGCGTGAGGAAGTTGGGATGTTCATCTTGTGTTGGTCGAGTTTTCGTATAACATTAGTTATCACACTCTAGTGTGAGATGTACTCCGTTTGAGGCATTGTATGGTAGAAAGTGTCGTTCGCCAATCATGTGGGCTGAGGTTGGAGAAGGTTAGTTGATAGGACCTAAGTTAGTGCAAGAGTGATGACATTAAATAACGTATATTTTATAGAATCATTTATCCCATGTTATTAACCCATTATGTATAGTTATTGCAAAGAAATGTAACTTAATTGTTTATATTTGAGAATTGCAGTAATTATGGAGTAATTGGGAAAGGATAGCAAAAGGCGCGCATTCTGGAGCTTAAATGAAGATATTTTAAAGATTACTATTCTGAAGACTAATACGCCGTATCCATCAAGGAAGATACGGCGTATCCGTGCTTGCACTCACCAAAGACCACAGAGGATAAAGCTTAATACGCTGTATCCAGAGAGACTCAATACGCCGTATTTTAATATTTAATATTTAATAGTCTGGACAGATACAAGAGGGGACCCTTACTCCAGAAATCCCCAATACACCGTATCCAATTCTTGGATATGTCTCGTATCAAACCGACTTACAGAACATATAAGTACAAAAACTAAAGTGTTTTAAGTATGCTAAATCATATTCTAGATACCTAAACATAAAAGTCAGTTTTTAGAAGAGATATAAGAGGCGTAAGAGGTCGAGCAACATAATCAATTCTATAGAGACAAAGTGAATTCGGTATACTTTAGTAATCATTCAACTTTTTGTATCATTTCGTTAA
The DNA here is from genome assembly GCA_026074375.1 of Tanacetum coccineum. Classification (NCBI taxonomy): domain Eukaryota; kingdom Viridiplantae; phylum Streptophyta; class Magnoliopsida; order Asterales; family Asteraceae; genus Tanacetum; species Tanacetum coccineum. Next base: position 16,987 of record BQNB010031861.1, on the reverse strand, counting down.
ACTCGGGTAGTTTACATGGATAATAATTGATCTCTGTATTTATTATGGACATTTGAAGGATAATACCTTCGGGTTTTAGCCATTATATGTTAGATCTAATGTTTAGTATTGTTTATCTCGATTTCTTAATTTATCGTTGTATGTTTGTTTATGTTTATCAATTTATACTTGTTTACGCGCTTTTGTAGATACTATATTCAACTGGATCTAGTGATACGAACCAAGTAGATCTAGAGTCTGGGATAGCTCTCCATATAGTAATTCATACATCTAGAATAATAGTTACTTAAATATGTCCTTCTTAGTCCGGTGCTCAAGGATACGCTTCAGGCTTACTAGTTAATTGGTATTGCAATGGTTTATTGATCGTGTTGACTAGCGGGTGGACCTAGATAATTCAAGAGTAACGTTCTGATTCCATTGGATAGTTGGACAAGTAGACTACTAGTGTATAAATTAGCATTAAGCGGTAAGTGGGTAAAGTCTCTATGAGCTAGGGTTTAACAAGATCACCATTGCTTTAATCCTTAGAAGATTATTTCTGTAAATAAGAGTGCTTTATGTGATGCTTTAATTGTGATAGGAAGTAATGTGCATAGGTCTTTGGATGATGTAAAGCCTAATTCTTAAGATGATATGCCACCTCGTGAGAAGAAATTATTGATCATAATAAACAAAACAACTTTCTAATCGGAATGAATAATGCGTTAATACAGTTTTCTTATATTTGGCGATTGCTCTTTGCCTCTTTTTGTTTATTAGCTCGCGTGGGGTTAAAGTGTCTTGAATTATTTGTAGTTCACAATCCAACGTGCAGTCTCTCAGGCTGTAAACCTTTCATATTAGATTTTAGAAAATCTAGGACTGCATAGGTTTAGAATAAGAGTAGGAATTATATAGATTAGATAACCAAGATATTAATTAAATTGATAGATTTAACCTCGCTTTAAGTGTTCGACACCCTACTTACCATGAAACTACTACCGATCGGGTACACTGCCTGTTAAAGTGTTGTTTTTGGTTTAGTCGACAAAATATAAATTTAAAACTTGAATCAATTAACATATTCACACACAATGACACCATCTTGATTTTGACCACGTCGTCGGGGAGTGAAAAATTATATCTTGATTTTTATTTGATATTTTGGTTTTTAATACATTAGTTTTAGATTAACCCTTAAGATTATGTAATTTAGAATAGTGTATTTTCTTGTATATTCTGTAAATTTTTGTATGTTTTCTTTAATTGTTTGTTGTATATTTGTGTGTTTATTGTTTGCGTTTTTAATTGTTCTGTCGATAGCTTAATACAGGCGTATCCAATTCCATAGGATACCATTCGTATTAACTTTTTGTCCAATACTGCGTATACAATTCAACTGATTAATTCGGCGTATCAATTATCTGGAACAGAAGCTGAAATCTTGGTTTTCCTATTTGATTTTTCATGCTAAATTTTTTCTATCTTTCTTCAGAGCAAATCCTGTTGATATTTTTACCTGTGTTACAGGAAGTACTTATCAGAGCTAGTTGATTGAAGAAGGAATTACAAAAAGTCATGGCTGAACCAATTCTAATTGAAAACATGTAAAAAGCTCAATTTGAATCAAATCTTTCTATCACCAGTAACGACATAAAAATTGATCTCAGCAAAGAATTTCTGGTAGAATTACGAAAGAACATGTATCACAGAACTCACTATGAAGACGTGGTGGATCATATTGCTAAGGTACTTAAAATGGTTGATTTGATTACGTTATGGCGTATATTCCATCAAATTCGATGAAAGTCTTTCCTCTCTCGTTGGACGGTGATGCTAAAGAATGGTGGATTAGTGATGGAGATGAAAAAATCACCACTTAGGAGGAACTTGTTGAGAAATTCTTCTGTAGATTCTATCCCGAATCATACGATGGAGAAGATGAAATGTTGGACGAAGGAGAGAACTGGGGGATTGATCCACTTGAATTCTTATCAAACATAAAAACATCATTCAAATACCATAAGAAAGTGGATGGAAGGACTCAAAAGGTGATATTTCATGCTTGGATGAATAGAAATTAGAATAAGAGATATGTGGATAGCAATATTTTGAGTAGTAATGAGTTGAAGGAATCTAAATATGAAAACCCGTCCAACACTGCTACTGATTCATTCTTCAAAGCCTATAAAGTACATGATATTGAAAAACAAAGTCAGACAAAGCGAAAATATAGCAATACATCCAATTCTATCAATGAGCTACCTAACAAATGATGTGTAAGTAGAAATTTTGAGCCATTCAATTCTCGCTTGGACCCAAATAAGAGTATATTTGCTATAAGAGATACGAATATGATATATAGGGAAAGAAACAATGATATTATGTACCAAAATCTTGCAAGTTATTTTTCGGAAAATGGACGAGGATGGAACGGTGACGGTGCCCAAAATATTGAGAGAAGTTGAAGACAAGTCTAACTTAAAGACTTCATTGTAAACAAAAGTGCTTCCCGAGAGACAACCCGGAATGTTATTTAATTTTGTTATCGAGTCTATCTTCCCAGACATCAATACGGTGACTATATGCTCCATACCATACGGTCTGTATTGTTTTTTCCTGGACGTATCAGTCATTTATTTTTTGCACTTTAAAACAATATTGCCAGATTTTGAATATGGCGTATTCATTCATTGTATACGCAGTTATCACCAATCTGACAGTAAAATATTTTGTTTAGTTTTGTTTAAATTAACCGTAGGTACAAGTAGGAATACACATGTTCTTCGTATATTTTTTGAAGGACATCGTGTATGAAATATCGACGAATATGTGGAGAATTTATATATTGGAGATCTTGAAGGCTGGAAGTCTTGAAACTTCAAGGCAGATGCTTAACACATCTTGCTCCATAAAGTAATTTGTGAGAATATCTACAGTGCAATTATCAGGGGGTATCTCTTTATATCTTTTTAAATTCCCGTATTTAATGATTTATTTATTAAAACGAGGACGTTGTATAATTCAAGTGGGGGGATGGAATTAGAATGTTTACTTGTCCTATTTTTCTTTTTATTTGGCTTAAAGTTTTTATATATTTTAAAGCATACTTTTGTGTTTTTTCAGGTTTACTTAATCCCCGGCACATAATAACCCTGTGATAGTTTATTGTGAGGATTTAGTCTTTTAGCCGTTTCACTATAGTATTCCCACTTAATTCCTATTATATATGTGTGTGCACAGGTGTGTTGTAGACTTTGAACTGGATGGGTATTTCTCTCGAGGAAAGCTATGTGATGTATTTGTTTTTGTTGAAGGTTACTGGTGGTAATTTGGGTTTTTTGTTGGTTTGACTCCCTTTTTGCCTGGTCATGTTGGTTGATGGTGAGGAAGAGAGTGACTTTAGTAGGGGTCGGGGGTGAAGGCTTATAGGTGGTTAAAGAGGGTTAACGGCGTGGGGGGTAAGAGGTTAAATTGGAGGGTGGTTGTGGGGGTGGGGTGTTTGTGAGAGGGGAAGGTTCTGAGGGTGGGTCGTGTTGTAGGGGGGAATGGTGTGGTGGGGAGAGAGCGGCAGAGGTTATGGTGTGAGAAATTCGTGTGATGGGGAGGGTATAGTGGGTTAAAATAGGAGCGATGACGGGAGTGAGAGAAGCAAGACGAAAGTGTGCACGGGTATTAGGGAGAGGGCTGGGTTCGGGAAGGGTTAGGAAAATAGTGAGTTTGTATGAGTGGGAGGAGGGAGGTTAAGGAATTGGGGGGGGGGGAGGAGAGGAAGGAAGGGTGGGGAGGGTTAAGGTAGAGGGATGGTGTTGTGCAAAGAGTTCAGAGGTGGTGGTGTGGGTGATGGCGAGAGGTGGTGATAGGTGAGGAGGGGGGTAAAAGGAGATCGATGTTAACGTGTGATGGGGTGTTGTTCGGTGTGTGGCACTGCCGTGCATTGGTGGGTTATACGGAGGGTGATGGAGTCGTGGTCTGAGGAGGGAGATACCGCGTAATGAAAGGAGCGGTCGAAGGGAGGTACAGGGAAGGGGGGGTGGGCGCGTAGAAGGTTGAAGTGCAGTGATTCTTGGAGGTGCAGGTGATGTGGGGGTAGGAGGGCGTTCAGGTTTTCGGTTTAAGGTTGGGTAGAGCTTGTGGGGGGTGTGGGGGGGGCTCAGTGGTTGGAGGAATAAGGGTGTGGGGTGGTGCTGAGTTGGTGGGGTCGGAGGGAGAGAGGTGGGGTTTGTCGGGGTTGGGGTGGTAAGGGTTAGGTGCGAGTGTAGGAGGTGGTTCAGGTAGAGTGGAATAGTTGAAGGTGTGTTCTAACTTATCGGTTTTGGAGCTACGACGGGAAAGTGGGGACTTCGGACGGGAGTAGTGGTTGGTTTCTTTTGCCTTTCTTTTATTTTTTATTTTACTCTTTTATTTTGACATTTTATCCTTTACTTTTTCTTCTTGCATCTTTCCTGTTCATCTTCCTTGTTCTTTTATCTTTTTTCAACTCTTTCTCTTTTTCATGTCATATTTAGTATTTAGGTTCTATTTTTTATTTTATTAATAACTACAACGGTTAGCTAACTCCCGTTTAAAACCCCTTTTCCACTCTCATCTTTAGAGATGATGATCACTAGAACAACCCAGTAGAGCCATTCCTTTAGGAATTTACACCAACTATTTGTTTTGTTAACCTTACACCTTAACTACTTGTTAGATTAAGTGTAATTTACAATTGCTTAGTTGCTTAAAAGTGTAAAGTTTGTATTTCCCAAGTCTTGTGTCTTTTCTATCTTGGTGCGGTTGGACATTTGCACATAGCAAATGGGATTGGTAGATTGTGTCAAAGCTATGTGCTTTTTATACCATCACCAATATTGTAAATTCAAAAAGACAAAGGAAACTATCGAAGGATTATCCTGAATTATTATGATCGTGAAGTTGGTGAAACTACACCAAGATTTGAAGAATAGTTAGCAAAAAAAATTTGAAAAAAATAAGAAAAATACAAAAAGAGTGAGAAAGAAAGTTTGAAGATAATCATTTCGCAAAGGAATTATCGAAGGAATTACACGAAGGATTGATTATTCGTTGATAGTCTAAAATCAAACGATTAAAGTATTGTACAAAGTGGAAGATATCGCCACTTGCCTTGTAGAGTATGTAAAGTTTTAGGAAGATTAGGAAGGTTGACCGTTCCGGAGCGCCAACTTAGGTGGTACTTTGTCTATGATCAAGACGATGCTTGATAGTCGTGTCTTTATAATCGTATCGGTCGGGGAAAAAAGTGTAGCAACTTGTATCTTAAGTCTTAATCTATTTGTTTCTTGATTTTTATTTAACAACAATTTACTTCCCTCTCACCTAATGATTAGCCGTTGGTTTTACGCGAATGAGGATGTGATCGAGCGTGCATGTCGATTCCGTCGTTATGGCCATGTATGCGTGTCTCACCTGCCTCATTGGTTTATGACTTTTAGTGAAAGTTAAAAGGTTCCTACCCTATATCATTCTTCATCCTAACCCTTTGGTTAAATTCGAATGAGGATGTGATCAAACACACATGTCTATTATGTCGTTACGTCCATGTATGTGTGCTTCAGGTGCCTTGTTGGAGTGGTACATTCTGGTGAAAGATTGTGAATGATCAACCGTAAGCTTTTCCATACAAAAACCCATATTTACCTTTATAAACTGTTACTCTTAGCTTATGCGTGGAGATGTGTATCCTTGCCAGCTTATGATAGAATACTTGTCTCAACGAGCAATTGAAGCAAATTAGATACATGTTACCACATAGATTAATTGAGTGATTTGAGTGTTTTCATCTTCCTATTTCGTGAGGTGTTTGGTTGTGTACTTGTAGTTGATCAAATAAATGCTTTAACAGAAAATATCCTTAGGGATACATTTTTATAAAAATTCTAAGCGCTATTGTGGAAAGTAGGATTTCTAGTGGGGGGATATTTGATGACATCAAATTACGTCTATTTTATAGCATCATTTATCCCTTGTTATATTTGGCTCGACCGATCTTTTATCTTTTGTTAATTAGCTCGCATGGGTTAAAGTGCCTTGAATTGATTATAGTCACCAACCAAACCGTGCCAGTCTCTCTAGGCTGAATACCCATTTTCCCGTTAGAATAGGGAACTAAGGGACTAAATGGTTTAGGATTGAGTAGAATTAACATAGATTAGCATAACAAAGATAACTAATTAACAGTGATAGATTTAACTCTCGCTTCAAGTGTTCTACACCCTACTTACCCGAAACTTAATAACGATCGGGTAACACTGCCGTTAAAGTGTTGTTTTTGGTTTAGTCGGTAAATATAAATTTCAAACTTGAATCAATAAAATATTACACCACATATTGACACATACATAGAGACCACTGAGAAGACTCGTACGAGTAAGGATAACGTAAGGTTGTGCGTGGTCGTCAGAAAAGTTATGTTAATAAGAGGAGGAAGCCTCTAGAGTTTAGCGTAGGTGACTATGTCTTGCTCAAAGTGTCGCCTTGGAAAGGTGTGGTACGCTTTGGGAAGAAGGGGAAATTAGCACCTAGATTTTTTAGACCTTTTTAAATTGTTGAGAAAGTAGGCCCCGTGGCCTATCGGTTAGATTTTCCTGAGGAGTTGAATGATGTTCATCACACGTTCCACGTGTCGAACTTAAGAAGTGTTTGGATGATCCAACACTGCAAGTGCCTTTGGATGAGATCCATGTTAATGGTAAGTTGAATTTTGTAGAAGAGCCTGTGGAAATTTTGGAGAGAGAGTTTAAGAAGTTAAGCGGGAGTAGAATTGCCATCGTCAAGGTTCGGTGGAATTCGAAATCTGGTCCCGAATTCTTTTTGGGTCACGTGAGATCAGATGAAGCTTAAGTACCGCATTTGTTAGTCGATGTTTGTAGCTGGAATTTGGGGTCAAATTCTTTAAGGGGGTTGAATGTACCTTGCACCTTTTGTGTTCTTTTTTGATTTTTTTTTTATGTTTTTGTTTTTTTTTTTTTTTTTTTTTTTTTTTTTTTTTTTTTTTGCATATATTTCATTTTTAGTCCTTTGACTATTTGACTTTCGTTAGTTTATTCAGATAATATACCGTGTTGACGATGGCGATTTTGTTGAGAATTGTGGTAATTTATGGTTATTTGTGAATAATATTCCTTTTAGAGGTTATTATTATGTTATTTGTATTTCGGGTGGTTTGACTCGTGAATTTTGAGAAATGCCGAAAAACGAGTCTTGACACGTTCGTTAAAGTCTAAATGAGTTTTAAAGGGTTTAAAGTGTAAATATGTCGTTGAAAACTATTCTAGGGTACGGACAAAAGTATTTTATAAGTGAATAATAAATGCTAATTAACCTTTGGGGGTGGAAATTTTACGACCAAGTTTTACGTGTATTTAAGTTGATCAGAGTGAAAGAAAGACCCGACACACCCATTTCTGGTTGCATAAACGGGTCATGTGTAAGCTTAAGGGGACAAGGAGGCTTAATTTTAGCTAATATGTCCCAATGTTGTACACTTATATGCTTTCACTATAACCTTTCCACTCACTTTCCTTTGATTTCAAAAAAAATAAAAACACACAAGTGTGTGTGTGTGTGTTTCGTCCGCCACCAACCACCATAAACCACCATAGGTTTTCCAACATTAATCAAGAACGTGATATCCCGGGTTGATACGAGTATTTGGGTATTCATTTATACAACGTTTGGGTTATCCAGTTCGTGTCGAAATTTACATTTTTGAAGATTTTCTTGTAAGTTTTCAAATTTAAATTTTGTTTGTCCTTTTGGGTTTATATTGATGCATAGATGTTAGTTGTACAAGTTGATCGTCGTGAAAAATCGATTTTTGGAAACAAAACGGATATAAAAGGGGTGTTTGGTTGCGTCGGATAAGAAAATAAACAAAGGGGTTTTTGTAGTTTTGATGCTGTGGTCGTGATGGTTGAAAAACATATATTGCTAAATAGCTTATTTTGTATAATAGCATGTATAACTTATTTTTGGGCTTATTTTGTGGCTTATTGTGAGCTTATGGCTCGCGGCTTATTTTGAAAAACACAAGGAAATGTGTTTTGATTATTTACGTGGTATGACGTATATCGTGGACTATTTTTATAGCTTATGGTAGAAACCAAATGCGATACATAGCTTATTAGCTTATTGTCAAACTTAATATATGTATTGTGGAGCTTATAGACTCACGGCCTGTAACAACTGTGCTTTGAGCAGGTTAGTCAATCGTTAGTATTGATTTGAGTTTCATTATGTGTTATAGTAATTATGTGGTTATGTGATTCTATGTGAGATAGTTATCAATCTATCAATCTGTGATCGGTGATCGTCTCATTTGGTGTGATTTTATGGTTAATGTGGTTTTTATGGTTAATGTGGGTATTTCATTTTGTTCACATTTGGTGACAATGAAAATGATGGTAAAATTTTATGTATGTACGTATTTATATGTATACGTATCTTTAAGTCTTAGTAGTTAGTAAAATTAAAAGTTAAGTTTAGAAAATATAGAAATTAAAACTTAGTTTTATTAAGTTAATAAAACAAATTTAGAAATGAAATTTATTTATAGTCATTTAATTTAGTTTTAATTTAAAAGGTTTAAAAGGTAGAATAAAGGGGTTTTTATAATAAGGGTGAATGTGTAATTAATAATATTTAAATAAAAAAAATATATAAATAACACATATATATGAATAAATTTCGAAATTTTATATAAAATAATATTTAAATATATTTTAAGGGGGTGTTTGGATTGGTTGGAAGAGGAGAAAAAAAAAGAAACACAATTCTAGTCTAACTAAAATTCTGATTAGGTAATTATCCAAATCCTTTTTATTTTTACTATAAATACAAACCTCTCCTCCTTATTATTTTTTTACAACAGGTCAAACTAAGAAGAAGAAAGAAAAAAAATGATTTTTTTTATCAAGATCAATTTGGTGATTTAGGGTTTCAAGAATCAAGAATTAAGGTATGTTTTTAAACCCTAGTAGTTTAGTTTTCTTTAAAACATGTAACAATTTTGATGATGTATTAGGGTTTATATAAGATCTGTAAAATTAGAGTTTTGATCTTTAAAAATCGTTTTTGGGATGATTAGTGGTGTTAAGCATGTGTAATTAGGGTTTTAGGGTTTGTAAATTCGGAATTTAAAAGATGGCAGTTTTGAAAGGTCATTTTGTACGAATCATAACTTGGTCATAAAAATAGCAATCATCAATTTTCTTAAGCCTAAAATTAAGTTCAGAGAGTCTAGTTTCCAAAAAGTTTGGCCCCGAAAGGTTTTGAGGTCGGGAAGTTAGTCAAATAATTTTCGCAAGAAAAGTTGTTAAAACAGTAAATTCGGGTCTGATTTGGGTCTGATTTCGGGGAGTAAAACCCCTACTTAAAAGGCAAATTTGGGTTAGCCAAAAATCATGAGTCATATTTTAGGTGTCTATTAACTCCAGTTCGAAGGGCTAACGCAAAAACATTTTCTAAGTATTTTTAAGGACGTCAAACTTTTTGGTGTGCGTTCAGATCCGAATCTGAGCACTTTGTAATGATGAATTTTTATAAAATAGTTCCACTTACTATTATTTTTTCTAAAAAATCACAGTAGCTCACAACTCATTGGGGAGCTAGGAAATGTAAGGAGAACCATCAATTAGGTGTTTTGGTATTTTATTTGTGGTCATAAAGTGACTACAAAATTTAGCCAGAAATTGTAAAAGTGAAAGTTAATAAATAAAGTCATATAGGATATGAAAATGATTTGGGAGATGTACTTAAAGGATTATAAACTTAGTGTAAGGTTTAGAAGTCCATCATGTGATTGTTGCATTAGCTTGGGCATTTAGCCTAACCGAGTGTAACATATGTTTTTGTATGTTTAGATTGCGTGCAAGATCTTGTCAAGTAAGCTGAGCATCAGGTGAGTTTCATAGTCCCATTTTATTATGTTTTCTTGGGATGGAAATGATGCAAAATATGTTTCGAAATGTTTTGATTCTGTGATTATATGGTTCAAGTTACACATGGACTTTTATGTAGCTATTATATGTTATGTGCTGCATGTTGTATGATGTTGCATTGTTCTTCGCCTACTTTGTGGGCAAGAGGTTTCGCCTACTTTGTGTGGGTATGAACCTGTGCGGATACGGTACCAAGAGTCTGGGTTTGGGGATAGCATTCCTCTCCATGACTATTTTTGTGATTTGGATCGGGGGACACGTTCCGTCCCAATTGTGATTGCTTGTTTGGGACGATTGCATGTTAGCATGTATAATAGTCAGCTTAATTGTCCTGCCATGTTTTGTTTTTTTATATAATCACAGTAATTGATTTAAATCTTGTATTGGTGTCGTAAAACCTATGACTCTCACCAACCGTTGTGTTGACGTTTTTAAGCATCATTTTCAGGTGAGCGTTAGGAAGGTGTTGAAGTTAATAAAAGTGGCTAGAGAGACCATTAGGCTGGCATTGGAAGTTCTCATTTGATTTCGTTTCGTATTTGTTTGCATGAATTCTTGAATGTTATTAGGTTTAATAGGGTTGTGATACATTGTCTTTGTATTGATGAGACCCCTTTTTCATTAATACAAGATGTCGTTCTTTTGTTTTTGGTATTGTCATGACACATCGTGTCTTTTATATTTAGTTATGCATGTAGTGATTCTCTATTGTTGACACCATTGTGTTGTGATGATATCCATGATGTTACGCCTCGTGTTTCCGCCTTGGCGGGGTGTGATACCAACCGCAGCATTGGGCTGCCTTTCTGGTCACATGGCCACCCAGGCCCAAGTATCATCTAGCTGCACATAAATCTGTAGCCTCACTAGCTCAACCATATCAATAATCTGAAGCTCAAGGACAATAACCGTCAATCCTCCGAGTATCTCGGCAGTCAGGAGCCTAAAATGCTCAGCCAATCGAGCTACAAAATGCCCACCAGAAATATGCGCCCCGCTCTTCCTCCCAGCGGTAAGCCTCCTTAGATATCGGGCTAACAAGTAAGGGATGTTGACCGATCCAACATCCAGCCCTCTTAGATAAAATAAATCAGTCACTGTCACCTTTTCAGGTGCCTGACTCTTCCTAGCAATATTGTGTGCCATCATCTGATGGCAAAGTCTCAGAATCAGATCTCTGATCAAAGTGTAGGAAGGGGGAGATCCCAAGAAATCTCCATCGGTCGAAATATCCCTCCAATAGTCATGTAGATCCCCCTTCCTAGGGATCATCCTCTTGCTCTCACTCCAGTACCTAGCAAAACCGGGGGACTCCATCTCCTCCTCGGTATGTAATCCCAAGGCCAGAATAAACTGCCTCCAGCTCAATTGTCTCCTGGCTCCACTAAGCTGAAACTAAATAGTACCAGGAGCATCCAAATCAAGTGCTTCGCGCGTTGCAGAATGCTTTTTTCTTGATTTAGAGGAATAATCAGAAGCCACACTGGTTTTTAATATTACAAAATCCTCTCCGCTGTAGAAATGTTATTTTTTGGTGATGAGTGTTGTTTAATTCTTCATAAGGGTTCAGTTAGAAAAAGTTCTTTAACGTAAAACGTCAATGCTTGTTCTTCATACTAGTAGAAATATATAACTCCTATTGTGTTTCAACTTATTTGGTTTTAGCCAGAACCGATTAAGCCGAATTGTCATTTAGCTGGTCATACTTTCAACGTAAGCTGTTCAACAACGCCTCGAAAAAAACACATTGAACACTGATCGAGTCATTCAAGTTAAAAAGCAAATAACTGTAGCAAACCACATTAAGATGGCATGGATCAAAACATTAAAAAGAAGTTGATTTTCAACAACATACGCACCAATATGTGCTACTCCTTTATATTCAATACAGATTAACGATCATTTAGAGATCTTACAAGTTGATAACGATATTAAACCTAATCATTTTGTTAGATTTCATCAACTTCTAGGGTTCTTTCTTCTTCCCCAATATCTCTAGACTTTTAACGCTAATACAAAAGATCCACAGTTTTTCATAGATTACTACTACACTTATGATCTCCTAAGCTAAAACACATACCATCTAGGCTTTTTATCATATTGCTAAACGTAATCCCATTAACAAAAAAAGATTGTAAAAATCCGACCTTTAACTTTTAAGATACCGAATGTCGTCCTTTTCTTGAGGGTGTCGACGTAATTTTCACCTCCTCTGGGTGATTACCAGAACCAAGACTTCCAGACGAATCTGACCCACTGTTCTCCGCTGTCCCACCACCTTTGTTCGGCCAATTTTTTTTAAAGATTCTATCTGTTGCAAGTAGACCTTTGACCTTATTATCCGGATCCCTGTCAGCTAGTGGGCTCTTTGCATGACCGTCGCTCCTTTCAAGTCTGAGTGAGGCTAGCTCGCCCCTTAAGGTTCTGAGCTCTTCGGCTGAAGCCACTGCATCCCAATCCTCTTCTGTGTTGGTTGTGGTCGTTCTGGAGCTACCATCAGATGCACTGTTGAGGTCCTTAAGTGGTTTAGGTAGGTTGGGTGTGTTGCTTCCAGAAGAAGCTGCAGCTCGAACCTGTTCAAAGAAGAGGACTTGAACCACTACACGCAATGGGAGCCTCTCACTTTCAACAGCATGCATGTATGCCTCCATTGATAATTTCTTACAGTCCATTAGTCTGTGTATTTTCTTCCGCTCGTTTTTGCTGATCCCAAGGTGTGCCTGCACAAAAAAGAGGCATCAAGGATGTTGTATTTGACAGCTAGGTAATGCTGTAATGGAATAGTATGATAGTAGGGATGGCGTCCACAACACAACACAAAATAAACGGGTCTAAACAGGTTTGTGTCATAAATGGGTTGACCCGCCAAGCCACTTTTAAGGTTCTTAAAAGAGCAAACTTTATTTTCTTGATAGTCGAAAAGGCAAATCAGTAAAGAGGGCTAGGTTAAATGGGACGACCCAATAACTAGTTTGCATAAACGGGTTACATGGTCGTGTTTGGGGTTGAGTGTTACAGGTTAGGGCGAGCATACCCGATTACTTGAACTGGTCGTGTTCGGGTTGAGTTGTACTGCTCCACCAGCATCAACACGACCCTAATTGCCACACCTACTTAGTAAGGAGAGACTTATACCTTGAGATACATATCGATGGCTCGATAGATTCCATCGTGGGCTGGCCTCGAAAACCCGGATACAGTCTCAGCAAGTTCCATGAACATCGGTAAAGGTAGGTTCGGGTCCTTTGCAACTTCAGCAAGGTAAGAATCCACAAGTTTAGCCACCATTAACTTTGAAGCTTCTGATAAGATCCCGCCAGTTGGTTTCCTCATTTCTTGAATCTCATTTCCCCCCGCTTCGAAATCACCGCTCCTATCTTGATCTCGAACCATAAACCCCTCAACTATTTTCTGAACCGTTTTCACGTATGTAAATAGTGGTGTGTTTCACTGCTTCTTTGTTCGCTTCTAATCAAAGAGTGATATGTGTGCTGAAGAGCTTCCGTCAAGGTGGGTTGGAATTTTCCTTGTTTGACCTCAAGAAAGCGTTATCTTCTTCTCGTGTTTCCCGTCCGATTTTTTTTGTTTGTGTTCCCAATCAAACTCTGCCCTATGTTGTCAATATACTTGAGGCAACGAAGTTGTCATGAAAATAACTTACCTTTTGCTGGTTTGGGCGCCAAATGTCCACACCAATTTTGTTGTGCTGTACTATTCCGATTGTTGTGTGTCAATTTGAGTGATCGCATTTCGGGGATAACGCCTTGATGTTAATGTTTCCCGGATGGTCTTCTTGATAGCTGAAAAGAGTCTGCCTGTTTGTGTTTTTTTAAGACTTTTGCCAATCGAGAACTTGGATCGGTGAGGCTATAACTGCGTTTGTTTTTTTTTGTGTGTTCGGCAGAGGAAGAACGCGTTTTGGTAGTAATGTCTTTAGCTCGCTCTTCAGGCATATGATTCCTTCCAATGTCCTCACCAATTCTTTGCTTGGCGTTTTTTGGGGGACGGTTCATGTCGCTTCTATGTGGACGGTTGCGGTGGTTGTTATTGCATGAATTGTTGTGGTTTGATTTGTTTTTTCTTCTGGGGTAAGCTTTGTCTTGTTTTTACGGGTTTATAAGTTTTGTGACCGCAGTGATGTCTTTGGAAATGCGATCTGAGCGGAGATACTTTGTAGTGCTAGTTTAGTATGGCGGCGGGATACATATGGGTACTTGTTTCTTATGTCTTCGAAGTTTGCTCGTGTAACATCATCGTGTGCGTATTTGTTGGTGGTTTGAAGTATCTTTGTGTAATTGTGTTCGCGAGTATTTTTCCATGCTTCTTGAGATAGTGTAAAATGCTTCTGAGTGTTTAGAAACAGTGATAGCGATTGTGTAATATGATGGTTTTCTCTTTTTTCGTATGGTTTTCGTCGCATGCGCTCGCGAGATAAGTTTGCGGCGCACACGAGGCATTGTACAAGACATTGTGTAGGCGTTTAAGGTGACTGTTTCATACTTGTAGAAGCGCGCGAAGGAAGAGCGTTGTGCGACGCGGATGAAGTCTCCAGTAAGTAGTTTGGGAATCGCCACAGGAATGTCGTGAATGTCGATTTCATCACCATTGCCGATTCCGTCATTGGTGCTTGCTACTAACTTCTGTAAACGAGCACTCTTTGACAACAATGGAAACTGCATACAAGAAAAAGGGTTTAAGTATTCTACAGCGGTGTTTGGCATCACTTTTAGAGATTGACTTTATATGGAATAATACAAATTAGATAAACAACTATAACGAAACGAGCTGCAAGAGGTGGAGTTTGGATGTGTTTGTGTGATAAGATAACAACTTAATTGGGTGTTTGGCAATATACGATTTTGTAAGGGTTCGAGTGTTTGACATTAGATGTATTGCTTATGTGATGTTTTTACTATGTTAGAAATTGAACCGCTTCTAAGTGTCTGTTGAATAATCTAGACTAGACTTCGTTGGTTTGCAGTTGTGTATGTTGTTTGTGTATCTAATAATTCTATGATTTGCTCGAAAATTCCTATTTTTCACTTATATCCAAACGCACAGAAACTGAGTCTATCGACTTCTTGTGATTAACGCGAGTAGAATTATGATACACTTGCTGCAAGAAGTCAATAACATCCCCGGGAATTTGTGGGGTTTTGGGAATGTTGTTAGAGGGGTACGGGATTTAGGCAGTTGTATCGCTTTATGTGTGTACGCAGTACGTAGTTTTATTAGCGTGATGCAAGGAGGTCTTACCTTATGTAGATAGAACTTTGCATCGCCTATATTGATGACGATATCCGTTGCCAATTCTGATGCCACATACCTAGACAGAATCCTTTAATTAATGATATTACAAATGAATAAAATGACCGCAAACATAATATAAGTTGAACAAATAGTGTTCCGCTTCTATGCTGCTTTGATACATGGGATAAAAATCATAACAAATGACGCCCTATAACATTGGCGATATATCATTAAACAAACCAATTATTCAAGCAAATAAATCAATGCTAATAGTCTACAATACACGCAAAAAGAGCTACATTACGATGTCTAATGATAGCATTACCGAAAAATTACACGAATCTAACATTACTAAACAGGGCATACCTAAATATCTACAGATCAAACAAAATGATTAGCCAAAACAAATACAAGATACATTCGCAATAGAAACTTACCAAATATTGTTCTCATCATTCTGAAACGAATCGGGCTTGGATCCAAGTTTCATAAACTTCATCTTGACCACCTTTACCTTCTCTCCAAAAAATGTTTTAACTACTTTTCAATCAAGCACGGTGAACATATACCCACATCCCCTAAATCTTTAACACCATTCAACCCTTATATACATTAGAAAAACTTCAACATTAGGCCAATTTCCAAAATAGCCTCTTTTGGTGATTTCTTGATGAAATTCTTGTGGGTTATTTGCAAATAAGATCCAAGTAGCAAAATATATATTTCTTGCAAAGAATCTTTAAAGAGAGAGAAAGATAATGGGGTGATGTACTATTGAAATATGCTAATGACTTGAAGATTAAGGGGATAAAGAGAGGTGTTTATCTATGTGTCCTAGTTCAACAACAAACCCCATGGAGTCCGGGCAAACTCAGCAGACAAAAACAACAGTAACACACACTTCATACACTAAACTAAACTATACTATACTTTTTTTATAAAAAAAACATAGTTTATACTTATAGTAAGAGAAATATTATCAAAAATATGATAAAAAATTTTAAAAAATACACCCCACAAGCACAAATCTGACTCCACCCACTTCCTATATTTATTTATTTTTTTTATAAAAACTGGTAAACATTGTAAGATCCTTGTTGAGACTCGTCTTGTTATGATGTACGCGGCCTAACCGGTATTTTCTCGAACATTTTCTAGGCCATCCTACAATACAAGCACAAATTGACTCCACCTACTTCCTTTTCTTCTCATTTTATAAAGCCTGGCGTAACCAGTATTCTATTCTCCTAGCCGTTTCCGAACTTTTTCTTGACCATCCTACTTTTGTACTATAACATTATGCATTTTCTTGTCTTTCAATTTTTTTTACCTTTGAAGATTTAGAACATATTGAAAACAGCATCTTGGAATCAGTTGTAAACTATCACTGAAACGGCAGACAATAAGCAACCTAATAGCTGGTTTATGTACATTAAATAAAATAGAATATGTACCCTCCGAAACACCATTTGTACCGCCCGGTTTTTTTCCCTTTTTTTTTATTTTTATAATTTTGTATATGTTATAAAACTGTGACACGGAAAAAACGGAACGAAAAATATAAAGTTTAACAGGTCAAAAGTATGAAACTGTCAAAATTTATGGAATAGAAACTGATAAAAAACTGCGTTGCACTGTAAAAAGAGAGCACAAAAGAAATCTTTCGTACTTTTTGACACTATTTAGTGGGGCAGGGGGTACCAATAGTAGCACCCAACTAAAGATCATGAAATCAGTTACTAGTACTATTTATTTAACAAACTTAATGGGAAACCCATATGGTAATGATGCTTTAG
>BQNB010031860.1:0-44395 GCA_026074375.1 Tanacetum coccineum | reverse complement strand
CATTTTGGTTGCAGCGTAACCAACTTCATGTCATACTTGTTATAGCGTAACTAATTTGGTTACAGCGTAACCAACTTCATATCTTACTTGTTACTGCATAACCACTTTTGGTTACTGCGTAACCATTTTGGTTACAGTGTAACCATTATTTTGGTTATGGTGTAACAACCTCATGTCTTGATAGATTACATGTTAGCTCAACAAGCGTGTACTCCACACTCCTCTAACTTGTTACCGAGCCGAACATGAAATCTCATTGGTCTCCAGTAAATCACCATTAAGACAAATGGCTTGATGACACTAAAATCACCAACATATTATAGGGGTCTTTGAATGTGAATTTTGAATTTCATTTTGTGAATAATGGAGACAGTTAATCAATTGCATTAAGGCGGGTTGTGGAACAAATGTGTTTAGGTGTGTTTGCGCTGTCAAAAGTGTAATAGTTGTTGTTTGAGTATTTTACAAATTTTGGTTATTTGAGAAATTATATAACAAAATAAAATGATTAAAGTAATGAGATAGGTAAAATTGGTGTAAGAAATGGGATAAAAGTAGTCGTAACAACTGATTATTGTGACTTCAAGTAGCAATAATCAAATAATCAGTTTCGAGATGCAAATCTAACCAACCTCCATAAGAAAAATAATCAATGAATTGAGTACTATATCTAGTTTATATTTAATGGGGAATAGAAACATACCTACAAAGTGGAATCAGTTCTTCTCTGATCTCCTAAGTCCAAAGGGAATACTCCATTTGTAAAGCAGTGACTGGATGAACAGTGTGTGCTCTTTTAATTGTACTTTATTTTACCTTCCACCACCATCTTTTTAAGCTCTTCCATCTGTTGTTCGAAAAACAAAAAATTTAATGTTCCATTTGAAAGTATACGGTATAATTGAAATGTTTGATTAATTATTTGAACATCTCTTTTAGGATGCTGATAACCATTTCGATGGAGAAAGGAAAATTAATTACCAACCCCAACTATTTAAGCACTTTTTTAGAAACTAGAGGTGGAAATTTCAAATCATGTACTTATGAAGGGTCAATTTAAGTTGTGATTATCTCAAATGAGTGAAATGGGTCAAATCCACGAATTTAGTTAATGGGAGACATGTCAAGTGGGTTACAAGTCATATCTACTATTAATGCACATTTTAGACCAAACTAGATTAGATGGGTCGGTCCAATTATATAGATGGGCCGTACCCATTTGGTTATGTGTTAGTTGCTTAATCTCTAAGCCATGACATTAGTATAAATACACATACAATCTAATGTACAAATCATAATTACAATTACAATAATATATACCCTTTAAGGTTTAATATGGTATTAGAGCCAAAACCCTAAACAACCCCTTTTTTCTGGCACAATTTAGATCACTTTTTAGCCGCCACAACAACCCCACCAAGATCAGATACAATCAGCATCCTTAGTCCTACCATCAGATCCAATCAATGATCAGATCCACATATCCACTCCTCATCACCTCGCCCTTGCCGCCGCCGGCTACCTTCATCGGAAAACCAAAAAAAAGGATGAATATTACTATGGCTATGATTTCAGCTTTCACCACAGTCGATAAAACGGCTCACAACTCTCGTAAGTTCGCTTTTACCCTTTCACCCACAAATTATGGTTATTGGAAAACTATGATTAAACCATTCCTCATCACAAACAATTTGATGGGTTACGTGGATGGTTCAATACCGTGTCCATCAAAAACCTTATCCGTTACCGATGGTGCCACTGTTCCAAAGAAAAACCCCAATTATCCAATTTGGGTCTCCAACGATGCCCACGTTCGTATGCTAATCATCTCTACAATCTCAGAAGTTTCTTTTTGCCATGATCAAGGTACAACTTCTCGTGATCTTTGGTTGTCCCTTGAAAAGGCGTATGCACCTCATTCCACATCTAGGGAATACACTTTCAAAACACAACTTCTGAGAATAGAGATGCACGGTGATGAAACTCCCGATGCTTATTGATATGTGAGAAATCACATATCCTTTTTATACCAAAAAATGTCCTTAAAATGAACAAATTGTGCAAATTAGGTTTTTATATTGCTTGTTTTATCATTTGTGATGTGCAGGTACGGATATTGTAAATATTATAAGAAAACGGTCAAAACCGGACAAACACTAACACAAGACGGATAAAGTGTACAAGAGCCAGGAGTTTCTAGCAAAGGTCAACAAAGTCAACCTTGGTCAACCCTTGGTCAACCCACAAAAAGACAAAACCTCAAAATCCCAAATGAGCCCTTGTTGTTAAATCCATTTGCACAAAAAGTCCAAAAACAATAACACCGTTAGTCCTTTATCACTTAAGGACTAACGGTCGTTATGTTTCTTACTATAAACCTTTTTTGCCCAATCTCATTTTCTCGAGCCCAAATAACATCACCGACCCAATTCTTTTTATAAATCCCGAGCCCAGGTCAAAAACCTTTTTTTTACTCTGGGTCAAACACAGTTCTATAAAAGGAAAAGGGCGCGAAAATTAGGTTTTCTATGGTTCATCATCGTGCCCGAGTTTTACCCTGCATAAATCAAAGAGGTAAATCCCTTCTACCCCTCAACCCACAAATGCCTTGAAGATTCCAAGTACTAAGTGCCAACTCAGCATCAAAAATGTCATCAAGGGTCCTGATTGTCTACAACTGACAAGAGAATGACACGCGGGATTTATACAAACACACCAAAGATGAGAAATTTGCACTAAACTCAGTGTTAAAGAAGCACAAGAGCTTCCAACTTATGGGATTACCAGCTTGGCAATCCGTGTGCTCACAATCTCATCCACGGGTTAAGATTGATCATCCAATGATTAGAAGATTTGAAGGTACAAGATCAAAAGCAAAGGGAGCGTATGAACAGACCTAGAAGCTTCTCTCTCCTCCTATAAATTGAAGGCCTCTCTCACTCACAAGAGATATCTAGAGTAGCTTAGTGTAGAATTTAATTTAGCTTTTAAATATAATTTTCTCTTTAAAGTCATTTAGCTTATTATGTTTTCTACATCAATGTAATTCTTTTTTCAATTAGCTTGTAATCCGTTTGTTTAATCAATAGAAACTTAATTTGATAATGCTTAATTGTCATTTCAAGTTTTCTTTTATAAATAATATTGTTAAATAAGCTTTCTAAATGTTCATATAAGCTCTTAATAAGCTGTCATTTCAACTCATAATCTAAGCTACACTCTAATTTAAGCTCTTAAAGCTTAAATGAGCTTATCTTATTCAAATCCACAATCAAAATACCTCAGCTTATTCTTGGAAGGGAGACATGGATGGGTTTCCAGGACCTCACTAGCTTATCTAAGATAAGCTAGAGCTTGTTGATTAGCTCATAAGAGCATTTGATAAGCCTTGTTTAGAGCAAAGGCTATTGTAAGTTCTCAAAATCCTTTTTATAGCTTAATTTTGAATTTTAGCTTATTATTGCTTATTAACTGCTTATTATTGCTTAGTTTAGTTTATTAGTGCTTGTTATAGTTGACAAATGCTTAATATGCTTAATAGTTAGTATTAATCTTAGTTTTCTAGTTTTATTTATAAAACAGTCATGAAAATCCAAAAAAATTAGCATAGTCTAGTAGATTATTGATTTAGCTTATTTGCTTATTGAAATGTGCTTATTAGGACTACCATAAGCCATCTACTATATGGTGTAAAGTTGTTGTGCTTTAAATCTCAAATTTATAAGCTTAAAATGGGAATTTACATCCTAAAGGGGTGTATGGTTCAGGCAGTACTAACTTAAGTTAGTACTGCCCTTGGCCATTTGTCTTTTTTAATTTGGATTAGAATCTCATTTTTAGGTTTATAAGTTTAGGATTTGTGAATTTTTATAGGTTGAAATTAGTTTTGATCAAGTTTGCGTTTAGTAGTTTGAATATGTTAGAATAAGCTCAGTTTAATAAGTGTTTCTTGATTCAAATTAGTTTTAGCTGTGTTTATTGCAATTTAGCTCTTTTTTCTAGTGTTCTAATTAGTATAGATTCAAGTCTTTAGCCTGCATCAAGTTATTTTGAGTTTTGGTTACAAAGTGTGTCAATTGCATCAGTAAGGAAATCAACAAAATGCTCATTTTCAATTTCAAAATTCAGCAAGTAAAAATACTATTTAGCTTTTCAAATTTAGAGCACAAATAAATTTTAGGCCATTTTAGATAGATTAGGACTTATTTTAGTTTAAAAGTTTTTTTTGAATATCTGTTTTTGATCTGCAGTTTAGCTTTTTGTCTTTTCATTTAAAAACCAAAAGTAAGATAAAACTGCATAAGCAACTTTTTCATTAAGCATTTTCTTTAAGTATTTGATTTTCAAAATAGTTTTTGAAAGTAGTTTTAAGTAGCTTTTAGGTCAAAGTTTTAAGTGGTATAAGCCAAAAGTCCATAAGGATCTTTTAGCTTATTGAAAAATAAGCTTAAAATTCCCTTAAGGGACTGTTTGGTTAGCAGTTTACACCAAAAAGCTTATTTGAAATTTTTAGCTTTTAGTTAGTGTTTTTAGCTTAATCCTTGTTTAGAACTGTTAGATAGATTAGTTATAAGTTGTCTATAGCTTATTAGGGCAAAGTCTTAGCTTATTTCAAATTTTCTTAAAAAGACAAAAACATAGTTAAAAGTAAAAGTGGCTTTTTCATTAAGCACTTTCATTGCTTATTTAATTTTCAAAATAATTTTTGAATGCTGATTTAGATAGAATTAAGATCATGCTTTAAGTTGGTATAGAGCTTATTGCAATAAGGTTCTATTAGAGTGCTTAAAAATAAGCTCTAAGTTGCCTATTCAGGCTGTTTAATAACTGTTTTTGTGAAAAAGTGCTTATTGGTTTTTCAGCTTATGGCTTGTCATTTTCTCTTAAGCTTAGTTCAAATAGCTTATTAGGGTAGTTTTAGGTTAGTCATAGCTTATTTGATTTGGTTTGAGCTTAACTTTGCTTATTAGTGTAATTGTGTTTTAAGAAAAAGTTTAAAAAAAGAGTTGAAGTGTTTCTGTTTGTTTTAAGCCAATTTCTAGCTTATTTACTTGTTTTCATAAAAAGCTTTTTTTATAAATTTTGCTTATTTTTAGTTGTTCTACAAGTTTGCTTTTCAAAGTTTTTACAATAAAGTTAAAAAGGGAAGAGGGGAAATTGTGGGTGAGTAGGACTCGAACCCACAACCTCAACCCTCCTCAACCTTTTATAAGTCTTAACACACACACCTCTCACCAACGTGCCCTTGGGACTTTTACGTCTCAAGGTGCATTATTTATTCCTATATCAACTTTTTGAGTTCTTTTTCTCATAAGCACTTCGAGTGCTTTTAAGCTTTTTCCCGGCTTATTTAGTTTAGCACTTTAGGATTTTTCATTTTTCCTGCATTCTACTTATCATAAGCTACTTTTAGAATTTTTTTAGGATTTTTAGCTTAAAGTTTTATATTTTTCGTGAATTAATTTTGTTAAAAACTTTAAAAAATCATAAAAATAGAAAAATAATCAAAAAAATAATTTTCCTTTTTATAAAATTTTCTTTTATCATATTCTAGGCTTAGGTTTGAAATTTAGTTTCGTATGGTTAATATTTTGAAAGTTCACTTTTTAAAGAACGGGATTTCGTTCCCGTTCTTGTTTTCTTCGTTTTTAAACTTAAATTACCTTCGGTTTAGAATTTCCTTAGCATTTTCTTTTAAATAGTCATTTAGGATTAGAAAAAGGTTTAGAAAAGCATTTAAGGTTTAATTTTAGTTCAATTGCTTATTTGTCGCGTTTTTATTAATTCTCGTTATTCGTTTTTTGACTTTAATTGCTTAGTCGTTAATTTTACTCGCTTGCTTAAACTATTTTTAATTGTAGATTTAGAAAATTAATCCAAAAAGTTTGAACCAATTCAAGTCATTGTCCAAATAACAAACGAGGTCTCAATTTCATAAGTCTTTGGGAAAACGACCCGGTAATCACTTACCGGCTAAACGTGTAGTATTTTTGTAGATTTTTACTTTTAATCTTTGTCCTCAAGGATTTTTAGTAAATTTCTTTATACTTTGATATTATTACGTATATTAAAACTACACATCACTTATTTAAATCGTGCTCAAGAATATGCGGATGCACTCGCCGCCATCGATGAACCTGTAAAGGATAAAGATCTCGTTATGCTTGTTGTCTCAGGTCTTCGTGAAGAATATAACGGTCTTAAAACTACAATCACTGCCCGTCAAAGTACAACTGCATTTAACGAGCTTTATGCACTCCTTAGTGATCATGATTATATGTTTGGAAAAACTCGTGCACCTGCTCTATCTATCACTTCATCTTTTGCTACAAACTACGTAGTAGACTCACCAAGCATGCCAAAAGCTCGTCAAGCTCAACTTTCAGAGTTGACTGCTCAATTGAGTGCTCTTGGATTCCAAGTGTCACCCATTGCACCATCTGGTCCACAAGCCTTTTATGGTGTTCGCCTATCAAACAACAATAGGGATAACAATAACAATAAATGTGGCAATCGCAACAACTCTCGTGGTAACAATAACAACCGAGGTCGTGGTAATGGTCATCAATTTGATTGGGCATCCATCCAAAACACAGTGTATGGCACTTGCAATAGATGTGGTATTGGTCACATTCCATCACAATGCCCTAATCGTGACCCTTCTACTATTCGCACTCGGCCAACCGCTAACTTTGCAAATACACTTGCTCAATCCTCTAATGCCTCTGCAAATTGGCATTCAGACACTGGAGCAAATAGTCATGTGACACCTGATTTGGAAGCGATGGACAATTCAGAGGCATGTTATGGTGACGACGCACTTCATGTTGGCAACAGTAAGGGTCTTCATATTCTTCATATTGGTTCATCTAAAGTTTACTCACCACAAAAAACGTTTTCTCTCAAAAACATTCTTCATGTACCAGAAATCTCCCACAATCTTCTTTCTGTTCAGAAATTTTGTCATGATAATGATGTGTTTTTTGAATTTCACACTTCTTATTTTGTTGTAAAGGACGAGTCTACACACACCACTCTTCTCACCGGCCTCAGTAAACACGGTCTCTACACCATCACTCTTCCTCAATTAAAGTCCATCAATAAAGTATCTTTTTCGGCTGTACGAGCTTCCCCAACCATTTGGCATAGACGGCTAGAACATCCTTATCAACGTCTTTTGCGTTCTATGCTTTCTAACTTTTCTATTCCCATTACAAATAAAAGTCTGTCAAGTTTCTGTAATTCTTGTCCACTGGGAAAATCTTCAAAACTACCGTTATTTGAATCTGGATTTTGAAGTAACAATATTTTAGACTTGGTTTATTGTGATGTTTGGGGTCCCACACCTTTGTTATCTTTTGAAAGTCATAGATATTTTATGTTGTGTGTTGATCATCATTCTCGTTACATGTGGATATATCATTTAGCTCAAAAATCTGATGTGTATTCCACTTTTAAATAATTTGTGCAAATGGTTGAATGTCAATTCACAACAAAATTAAAGAATGTTCAAACCGTTTGTGGTGGTGAGTTTCGCAATTTAGCTTCATTTTTCTCTTCGCTAGGAATCATTCACCGGCGATCTTGTCCTCATACAAGTGAGCAAAACGGCTTTGTTGAACGTCGCAATCGCCACGTTGTGGAGACCGGTCTTACTCTTCTTGCTCAAGCATGTGTTCCTCAACGGTTTTGGCATTATGCTTTTGATACTGTTGTTTACCTAATCAATCGCATGCCCTCTCGCACATCGACAAACAAGTCACCTTTTGAACATATATTCAAACGGTCTCCCGACTACTCTTTTCTTCGTGTCTTTGGGTGCCTATGTTTTCCCCATCTTCGTCCGTACAATCGTCACAAAATGGATTTCCGTTCCACTCCGTGTGTCTTTCTTGGCTACAGCCCCTCCCATCATGGATATCGTTGTCTTGATATCTCTACCGAGCGTCTTTATATTGCTCGACATGTTCGTTTTAATGAAGCACAATTTCCCTTCGATATCCCTAAAACAACTTCCCCACCCCCTTCGAAAACATCTCCCTATTACTCCTCGGAATCACCTTATGTAATTCCTACTACTGACCATCCAAGTCCATCTTCACCACGCTCACCGATTTCATCTCCATCATCAGTTTCACATTTGAGTCCAACTTCTCAAACTTCTCCCGAGTCTTCTAATGGTCAACCATCTCCCGTATCGACTACATCGATACCAACACCACCACCACCCACACCACCACCACCACCACCTCCCATCACTCGGCAACGTCCTGCAAATCTTCGTCAAAATCCCAAACAACGGGTTCCCTACAATCCTTCCGCAAATCATGCTACCGTCCTCCCCACTACCATCACTGAACCAACCTCGTTTACCGTTGCCAACAACTCTCCGGAGTGGCGTCAAGCTATGAAAGAAGAGTATGATGCTCTCATGAAAAATGGAACGTGGTCTTTAGTACCTCGTGCTTCTACTACCAATGTTGTTGATGGTAAGTGGGTATACAGGTTAAAACGGGACAAGAATGGTGCTATCATTCGTTACAAAGCAAGATTTGTTGCCAAAGGTTTTCGACAACAACCAGGTATTGATTTTCATGAGACATTTAGCCCGGTTGTCAAGTCGACAACTATTCGAGCTGTTTTATCACTTGCGGTTACTAACGACTGGCCACTACGCCAGTTAGATATTCAGAATGCATTTCTTCATGGAAATCTTAAGGAACATTAAAAAGTGAAAAAAATTAAAAACTTAAAACTCACAAAGTTGTTAAAGGAGCTTATATACCTACAACTTTAAAACAAAAGCACCTTGACTTAACAACAGAAAAAGCAGAAATTAAGCATTTTGAATCTGCATTACAAGAAACTAGGCCTTATCTTAATATTCCACACTTAAAGCTTATTACCATTAATCTTGTTTTCTTGATGAAAGTTTAAACAAAAAGAGAGAAAAATGAGCTTATAAAGTATGCCTTTGAGATATCTAAAATGAAATAAGCTACAAGAGAACAAGATTTATAAGAAATTTACTATTAAAAAGTGTAAGTTCGGCCTTAAAACTGAAATTTAGCTTTTTCTAATAAGCTAATAAGCTGAAAACTAGATTTTAAAAGCTGAAATTTTAGCAATAAGTTATCCTAAGGTTATTAAGCAAACCTAGATAAAATATTCTTGAAATAACAGCTAGAAACTAGAAAATCACAAGAGAATAAGCTAGGAATCAAAAGTGCCTGCTAAACTGACTTTTTGCAGGTTAAAAATAACAATCTAAAAGCTTAAATGAAAACTAAGAGATTTATTATACTAAGCTAATGGAGAACAACTAGATGCCCACAACTAGATATCAACTCTTAACTATGAATGCTAAAAAATTGCTTTAAAAGATCACAAGCAACAGCAGTATAAACTGCTGTTTGCTGATGCAATTGGCAAAGAACTCGAATGCAGGTAAAAACTCTAGTTTAAATCTCTTAAACTAACTAACTAAGTATTTCTAAATGTGCATTAACCTAAATTGAACACTAAAATGGTGTTACTCACCTAACTCTAAAACTTCTTTAAACTAAAACTGTCCTGGTGCTGACTTAAGTTTTTATAAGCTCAAAACTCTTAAATTCTTAAAACTAACTCTTAAAACCTGTTTGAATCTTGATTATAACTCCTTACTCATCTATGCCAAAGGATTTGACAGGTTTGTTTTGACTTTAAAAGTCAAACACATCTAAAGCCAAACACTCTTTAACCAAGACTTTCTAAACTAATTTCTTATTAAAACCTATTTTAAATCTAAAGCTGCCAAAACTTTTTATCTACTCTTACTACAACTAAACTATCTAAGCTATTTTAACTCTAAAATGCCTAGCTTATTAATAAGAAATAAGCACTTTCTCAGCTAGCCTATTATACTAATTATGACAGCATACTAGTAAATGATACCTAAATGGATTCTAGTTACAAAGGATTAAAGACATTTTAATATCTAAGCTAACTGAACTTTATTAAACAAGATAAGCATCAAGTATATCAAGTGAATAAGCTACAAGCTATAAGCTAGCAAATACTACAAAAAATACAACCTGTGAAGAGAAGTCTCAGTCCTTAGGTCACTCTTATCTGATGATAACCCAATTTAAACCATATGCACCTTAGCCTCGAAACCTTTAAGCTTTTTAAGCACAAGTAAGCTATTATTAGCTTATTACTCATAACTTCCAAATTGGATAACATAATGCAAATGAAACTTATTGAATCAAAATAAGCAAAGATCATTTAGTATCTAGAAAGGCTTTAACCAAATTTGAACAATTTTAGAACATTAGAAAACAAAATAAGCTATTTTGAGCTTATTTACATGCTTAATAGCTAAAAACAGCTTAAATCATGAACATTTAAAAACAAACTCAACTAAACTTGCTTGATTACTTTTAAAAGAATGTACACAGATTAAAAACAATAAGACAATTTATTGGAAAGATTAAAATGCTTAAATGATGAACAGTAAACGAAAACAAAAGAAAATTAACAAATTTAACTAACTAAACTCATACTACTTCACTAACTCTTCATCTTTCTTCCTTTATATAAGCTGTCAAGCTTCTTGTTTGTGTGTTTGTTGTGTAAGTATGCGAGAGAGCAAACCAAAAACCGAATCCTTGACCCTTAATCTAGCCTTGGAAGCCGAGTCGTAGTATGATGCCAACAATGGCTGAGGGTTCTAGGTAGTGTGGAAGGCATAGTGGAGAGAGGAGAGGATTATCCATGGTGTTTTTTCAGTTGCAGAAAAAACGTGTAGAGTGAAAATTGGCGGGAAAGTAGGGTTTATACAAGGTTGTTATGGTGACAATGGTGTGGGTGTAATAGAAATGGTCAACATTGGTCTCCTCCATGGGGTATGTGGTGTTGGCAGTGATGGTCTTGTGTGGTTATACTTTTGGGACTTGGCAGAAATAGTCCCCCAAAGTTATACATTCTTTGCATTAACCGTCCTTGGTGTTAAAAGTTAGGGACATAAGCAGGAATACCCTTAGTTAGTTTACTTCCATTAATGCCAGTTTGCCACCCTTGTCTTCTTTTTTTCTCATTTCTTCATTAAATACAAGTTTAGGGTTTGACAATTTCAACCCTCAAACTTATATTTCTTCATATGTTGACTTTTGGATTTGTCGGGGTTGACTTCTGTTGACTTTGGCTTGGACTTTGACTTTGTCTTTTCCTGCTTTTCCATTCCGAGTCCGGTTTTGTCGATTTGGCTTTGTTTTTCGTCCTTTTCTTAGTTATCCGTTCCTGCACAATACAATTAGCAAAACAAGCATATATTTGGCATTTTAAGTCCGTTTTTGGTTATTTTAGCTCGTTTTTAAAGGTAAAAGGTATGTGTAATTAAGCACATACCAAAATCCCCCATACTAAGGTATTGCTGTGTCCTCACGCAATGTTATGAAGTAAACATTTACGAAAACTAAGAATCTCAATCCCCCTCGACTAATAACTTTGAAAAGTAGCTAAGTGTTTGTCAAGGGGAACTAAAGAATCAAAAGCTTCGACAAGTCCCGTTTTCACCATTTTTTTTATCTATACACTAACTATCCCTAATATTTTTGGATTTTCCTTTTTCTTTTCTCGACTTCCTGTTTGACTTCCTTTATTATATCAACATTGGGATCATAGAATGAGAAACGCCCATAGAATAATCTACGGATGTCCTGACGGATAAATTCATCGTCCCCGATTTTTCACTAGTTCCAAACCAAGCAATTAAACAAGATCATTTGTCAATATAAGTCTAAATGCTAAGCACTCATACTTATGACTTGTGAACTTTTAACTCCCAACATGAATATATGATTTAAATGTGTGCACTCATTTCAACTCAACCATAGATCAACTTATTTCCATAGTCGTGATTCAAGATGAATCATGACTCAAAGCAACAACTTATTAAGACCTTGTAACTTGATTTTAAAGAACGAGATTTTAACTGTAGAACTTTTTGCAACATCTTCATCATTATAATCATAAGTTCTTAAAGCTAGGAATGCGTTGCTTAGTTTGAACACCTACCTAGGCCTCGCTCCCTGGTGAGATATCACAACACACCAAATCCCTAGAAGTAAAGATGTCTTAGTTTGAACCCCCACCTCGTGGTTAGCGGAGTGGGATATCACGACACATCTTTTACTTGTTCCATATAATCAAATGTATGCTTTATTGGGCATATCTTTCAATATTCGTGGCATCTTTGCAATTCATACTTTCATTCATCTTCTTTGGCATTATTAACTCTAAATTATAAAAACAGAAAAATCCTCGCTTTAAAAGAATCAAGGTATACAAATTTGAAGCTTTTTCTAAAAAACATCGATTGACTTAGTTAAATTTGAATGGAGCACTTATGATTAGGGTGGAAATTAGAACTATTGGAGAAAAACCACAAGTTACTCATAAAATTTTAGAAGATCTTGCTCACACACTAAACTTATATTAAACTCTAATCACAATCTTGTTCTTCACCTTATTAAAAATTCGAAGCAATCGAAATTCGGAAAGCTAAGCCTACAATCGATAAGTTGAGGAACTAGCTAGGGCCTCAAAACACGCCCGATCAAGTCAAAAATTATTCTCAAACTACCCATTAGGAAAGTTCCAAAACTGTGACAAAACACCTTATTTATTTTTGAAAATTTTTAAGAATTTTTCAATTTTTTTTTGGAATTTTGTTGCAAAAATTTGGTGTAAAAACGGATTACTGATAACAACGACTGCAGGCAAAAAACAAAAACGAAGAATACCCCCCCCATACTAGAACTAAACATCGACCTCGATGTTTTCAAAGGTGTTCCTACTACGCAAATCTAAGGCGTTTATGAAGTGTGCCCAAAAAGTGATAGAAACGTATAGTCGATTAGCTTGGATACATGATTCCCAAAATGAAGCTGAGGATGTGAAACTCTTGTAGATGAGAGTCTTCACAATCCGGGAAATCCTGGACATGACAACACAAAGCACACAAAACATGGACAAAATACGATTAATAGGAAAAATGAAGCCTCCTCACACAAAACACTCATTTATAACTAAATACTGATTAACATTGGGTGCCTCCCACGAAGCGCCTTGTTTTTGTTAACCGAGTCACAAGCTCGACTCGACCTCCGAATTCATTGGTCCCATGGGGGAGCAAGTGGAAGATAAAATTATCATCGGACTTTCATTCAATCGTTGGAATAAACATTGAATATTATGAAAGACCACTCTGATGAGATTCATCCGGCAAAAAAAGAATGATAAATTGAGATGCGAATCAAAAATGGTAATCTTCATTCCGTGGTGGAGAGAAGATATGAGTAGGGACAACGGGATACGTGAGAAAAGCAAGAAAGAACCATACACGTAAGCCGAAGAGAGAAGATTGGTCATCCTCCATAATAGTAACAATTCAACTTAGTCGGGAGATACCATTCTTACGAATGCCCGGGGTCAATAGAAGTCAAATCTCCCGGATCGAACTCAACATAGAATTTGAATACATACTAGATTCGGAAGAGACATGATATAGTGAGTTCAATCGGCGAAACTCCTCATGATTAAAGTAACTCCTATCGCAGGTAGGAAAATGATCATTCGTAAGATCAAAAGATCAAACTAATCAATGATAAAAAATCAAATGAGTAGAAGGTACGGCCACTACTCCTCTCTTTAAAAAGAATCGGTTTCATCAACGTAGAAAAGCTTTATAAATCAGGAAAGACAACCACAGGAACTGAGTTGATATGGTACTGCCACTACCTTTAAATTCTCTTCAAGATTAAAACTGGAAAGTTTCAGAATCGGGAATAGAATCTATCAAATGTGTAAAGTCCCCTCCTCCAAGAAAAGATTAGGAAATGTGGAGGTGACTGATCACAACTTCGAAGATGAGTGGGATAATCTCTTAATGCATCTATCTAGCAATAAGAAGATTGAAATTCAACAAATTATCACGAATGAAATCGTCTTTGATTGTTAAAAGAATATCCTCAACAATCCTTCCAACTCCCGGATAACAATCTCTACACCTCTAAGCTGACGATCTCATCATCGGAGTGATGCATCGAATTAATCGATGCTCTCAAAAGAATCGTCAGTCACTGAAGTAGAATCAACGTTTTAATCGATGATAGTCTCAGAAAGTTCTGTTTAAAAGCTTCAAGAGAGGTAGATTGTTACAAAAGGCACATCACACACAATGTCCTGGGAATATCCCACGGCTCACTTGGGATTGGGATAAGGTTCTCAACACTAGACTTTATTACTTCGTCCGATTCCGTTGCCGGAATAGTGTCAAGATGCTCGTCCCCCATACTTAGAGAGTTAACGGGCTCCTTGGTTGGTAAGACGGTGTGATTGCAATGGTATAGTCTTCGTCATCATCATACAAATGGGAGCTTCCAATATTTGATCTTTTAGACCTAAAAAATCTCGTACCGAATACGCTTTTTCTTCTTTCTTCCTTGCTTTTTTTAAAAAACTTTGACCAACCAAATCACAAAATGTTTGTCATTTGTTCCATAAGCTTATTTTGAAAATTGAGAAGGTCATTTTGGGAATTGAAGATTGGATGATTGACGGTATATTGCGGGGGTTGAAATTGGTCAAAACCAAAAGAATTATAATCATAGCAAGAATTTTGCTCATGATAATCTCCTCATTCATTGTGTAGACAATGGTAAAATGTTCAACGGTCCCCCCGCAATTTCCACAACAAGGATATTGTTTTGGGAAAACTCGATGAAGTTTGAGGAAAATAATCAAAGTTTTGAATGAAACACAGTCCTGATTGTAGATAAACGGAGACATGATGTCTACAATCTTAACCGTAATGAGATCGTTCCCACGTAACTCACAGAGTATGGTACTATTGTGGTATGAGGAGGATGGTATTTGCAACACTTTGGAGAATCGTAGAAGAGTACTAAGTTGAAAATTGCTTGGTGGTCCCTTTTCCATCGTACAAAAAAAACAAACACCATTGTATTTCATATACAACCACATTTAGGCATGTAACCAAGAAGACATTGTTGTTGTAGAACTTTGGCAAGATTTGTAGGGAGCACACCAATGGTGTTGATTTTTGCATGGTTCGCGGATTAGAGTAATCGTAACTTTCGGAGGACAAATAACACCCGTAATGAAACACCTTTCCACAAGACTTACAATGCAAATTGTCGACAAAGATTCCATCTAACGAATAGCACCGCACTCTTTACAATACATGGTCCAATGTGTAGAGGACTTGGTGAGGAATTTTCACCGGGGTCCCTGATTACCAACGAATGGCTCTTGGGGAGCATTAACAATGTTTAATTGTCATTGATGACTACGGAACAATCATGAAGGTCTTTGAATGAAAAATTCATTTTCCACACAATATGTAAACAAATCTTCCTTAAATTTCTTTCGTAAAAGAGCACATCCATGACAATACGGACCATCAACCGGGGTTCCACACCTTGCACACCTTGCACAATTTCGAGGGGGTTTAGGAACAAGAATCTTGTCTTCAAGACCCTTTTTTGAACAACAAAAGTCTGCAGTGTACAAAACTCCACAAGTCGAGCATTCTTTAATCGCGTAAATCGGATTCAAACGATAATCGAATGACGTCATAAGAATTAAACATTAAGATGGATAAGAAAAGAATTAAATGATACGAAGAAAAAGAAGATTATTTTTGGTTTTTCAATTAATTCACAATTTATTTTAACGGACAAAATGAGATAAGACAACTTAAACCAATAGTCAACTCGTTTCACGGTAGCTCTTTAAAAGACAAACGCACAAAGGAGCGGAGGAGCGGGAAAGCGCGAAGCTATTAAAAACCTTCTCCTTTCGGGTCGTAGTTCCTCGGAACAACCCTCCTTATACCCCTCTTATAGTTTGTTTATCAATTAAAGGTGAGCCGTATTTCACAAGTGACACAAAGGCAAGTTTTAAATCTTTTGTTCGAGTTGGGAACCAACAAGTTCACCGGAAGTTATTATGATAATACCTCTGTTGAGAATATTATAATTTGTAATTTTTAGACCAAATTGTGAATTATATAATCTTTTTATGACAGTGTATTTATGTTTTATTTTTATTTTTTTTTCTTTTTGCTTTTATATGATAAATAAACAATAAATAAAATAAAAATATTTATGTATTTTTTTATATGTTTATAAAAGAAAATATACACAAATTCAAACACAAACTGACAAAAACTAACGATAATCGTTTTCACAGCCTCCCCGGCAACGGCGCCAAAAATTGATCCATCCAAACCACACCTTAAAATATATATAATATATAATAAAATAAAAAAATATATAAGTAAGTGGTAATCTAAACACAATCAATGAACCGAGAATAGTATAGAATGTCCCACCCCTGGTCGTTTATCCCCAACGAGGCTGGACTGGAGAATCGATACAGTCGAAGATTTGAGTTTGAAGGAGATTTTTGGATTTTGGATTAAACACTAAATAATAGTACAAAAAAACTATAAGAGAATTTAAGAAACTAAAAAATCAATTAACTAGCACAAAAAATTAACAAACGTTAACTAAAAATGTGAGCTAAAACGAGAATTTAAAATCTAAAGCACTCTAATAACAAAATTTTAATGCCCATAAAAAACCAAAAATTTAAAATGAAAATATCAGGAAAAAGAATTGGAGTTTTTTAACTATTTTTGAATTTTTATGAATTTTTAAAAAGAAAAATGAATTAACAAAAATAAACTTTATCTAAAACATTAAAAACTAAAAATTTATCACTTTTATTTTTCCAAAATTAACGAGATTTAAAGAAAAATTTATTGCAAAAAGAATTTTAATTTTTCAACTATTTTTCTATTTTTTATGAATTTAAAAAAAAAAAAAGAAATTACCTAGAATCTACTTTAATTCCTAGAAAATACAAATTTAATTGGAAAAATTAAGAAAAATAGTATCTAACTACTTAAAATGTGCAGAAATGAAATGGGACAAAAATGCCCAATTTTTATAACCTAATTGAACCCTAATTTGATCAATTAAAAACCTAAACATAATTTTATAAAACTAAAATTAAAATTATTACAACTAATTTATTTATTCTAAAAAGACAGGGTAAAAAGTGTAATAAAGGAAAGAAAAGGGTAGGCGGGCAAACTTTCTAAATTTTACACTACAGTGAAAACGTGTAACCCTAAACTAAGGACAATGTACAAAACAGACCATACGACTTGGCTTATTTTTGGCTTATTAAAAAGTGAAAATAAGTAAAAACTTAAAACTACAAAGTTGTTAAGGAGCTTATAGACTACAACTTTAACAAAAGCACCTTTGACTTTTAACAACAGAATAAGCTAGAAATTAAGCATTTGAATCTGCATTACAGAAACTAGGCATTATCTTAATTTTCCACACTTTAGCTTATTACCAGCTTGTTTCTTGATGAAAGTTAAAACTAAAAGAAGATAAATGGAGCTTATAATGTATACTTGAGATATCTAAAATGAAATAAGCTACAAGAGAACAAGATTTATAAGAAATTTACTATTAAAAAGTGTAAGTTCAGCCTTAAAACTGAAATTTAGCTTTTTCTAATAAGCTAATAAGCTGAAAACTAGATTTTAAAAGCTGAAATTTTAGCAATAAGCTATCCTAAGGTTATTAAGCAAACCTAGATAAAATATTCTTGAAATAACAGCTAGAAACTAGAAAATCACAAGAGAATAAGCTAGGAATCAAAAGTGCTGCTATACTACTTTTGCAGGTAAAAATAAGCTAATCTAAAAGCTTAAAATGAAAACTAAGAGATTTATTATACTAAGCTAATGGAGTACTACTTAGATGCTCACAACTAGATTCTAACTCCTAACTATGAATGCTAAAAAATTGCTTAAAAGATCACAAGCAACAGCAGTATAAACTGCTGTTTGCTGATGCAATTGGCAAAGAACTCGAATGCAGGTAAAAACTCTAGTTTAAATCTCTTAAACTAACTAACTAAGTATTTCTAAATGTGCATTAACCTAAATTGAACACTAAAATGGTGTTACTCACCTAACTCTAAAACTTCTTTAAACTAAAACAGTCCTGGTGCTGACTTAAGTTTTTATAAGCTCAAAACTCTTAAATTCTTAAAACTAACTCTTAAAACCTGTTTGAATCTTGATTATAACTCCTTACTCATCTATGCCAAAGGATTTGACAGGTTTGTTTTGACTTAAAAAGTCAAACACATCTAAAGCCAAACACTCTTTAACCAAGACTTTCTAAACTAATTTCTTATTAAAACCTATTTTAAATCTAAAGCTGCCAAAACTTTTTATCCACTCTTACTACAACTAAACTATCTAAGCTATTTTAACTCTAAAATGCCTAGCTTTTTAATAAGAAATAAGCACTTTCTCAGCTAGCCCATTATACTAATTATGACAGCATACTAGTAAATGATACCTAAATGGATTCTAGTTACAAAGGATTAAAGACATTTTAATATCTAAGCTAACTGAACTTTATTAAACAAGATTAAGCACAAGAGTTCAAGTGAATAAGCTACAAGCTTTAAGCTATCAAATACTACAAAAAAAGTAAAACCTGTGAATTGAAGTCTCTGTCCTTAGGTCACTCTTTCTGAGTGAGTAACCTCAATTTAAAACCTATATGGCTACCTTA
This sequence comes from Tanacetum coccineum, assembly GCA_026074375.1. Taxonomy (NCBI): domain Eukaryota; kingdom Viridiplantae; phylum Streptophyta; class Magnoliopsida; order Asterales; family Asteraceae; genus Tanacetum; species Tanacetum coccineum. The sequence continues at coordinate 25,715 of BQNB010031860.1, read as the reverse complement.
GCCTCTAAACCTGAACAAAAACTTATAAAACTATAAACTATGAAGAGTTTAAGTTTTATAAGCTTAATAAGCTTCTATAAGAGCTTATAGAGGCTTATTTAACATATATAAAAACAATTTAAGTCGTTTGATATTGAATTCTTAAAACGGGTATAATTCTTAAAAACTTCAATGCTTCATTAATGGATAAAAAGGGTACAAAGAACTTCAAATAAGCTGTGAATAAGCATAAACAAACATAGATTTTGCTGAATTGAAAATTAATTAACTAAAAATAAACTACCCCTTTTTCAACTATCACTAAGACCCTATTTATACTATAATCTATGTCTTCAGCTTCTTCTTCTTGTGTTTCTTTTGTGAGAGACTTCCATGAGTAAATCCAAGCCATCCATAGCCATTGTGCTTCTTTTAAAATCATCTTGGCCATTGATTCGGCTACTTTTATGGGAAATTGGGAGATTGCCAACATGGCAAGGGTTCTCTTTTGGTGGGAAAGATAGTGGAGGAGGGGGGGATCAGTGATTACCATGGTGGGTGGTGAAAGTTTATAGGGTAAAAACAAGGTTACACACCCGTGAGTTGGGTTGGGGGGAAAAAGAAGCGGGAAAAGTTGTTTGAGTTATAACAGGCACAACTTTGTGGGAGTTGGCAAGGTTGGTCCCTCGAAGTGTTATGTTGGATTGCGCCCATGGTCCTTGTGGTTTAAAACTTTTGGGGACTTGGCAGAACAAGTCCCCAAGAGTTTTATGTCTACTTGCACCAACCGTCCTTGGGATATACAAGTTAGGGCTTTTGGCAGAATAAGCCCTTGGAGTGTAACTTTGCTCAAATGGCAGTTTGCACCCTTGCCTTTCATTTTCTCTTTTCTTCTTATAAATATAAGTTTAGGGATTTACATATCGTACCTAATACTTATATTTTCTTGTGACTTTTTGGCCTCGGGGTTGACTTGGGTTGATTTTGTCTCTTGGACCACGTTGACTTTTTATGTTGACTTTTTGACTTGATTGACATTTCGGCTTCATTTGGCTTTGTCTTTCACATGTCTTTTCATTCCGATGTCCGGATTTTTGTCGTTTTGGCTTTGTTCTCGTCCTTTTCTTAGTTATCCATCCTGCAAAATACAATTAGCAAAAACAATGCGTATATTTGGCTTTTTAGTCAGAATTTTGGTTATTTTAGCTCGCCCCTGTTTTAATGGTAAAAGGTATGTGTAATAAGCACATACCCAAGTAGCTTTGTACACAAATTGTGGTGAAGATATTGGAAATGAAATATGGCAGGTAAAATGGCTATTTTGAGATCCATGCTTTAATTGATTGTATATTGTGCCTTAAGGAATTGATAGATTTCTTTTGGATAGAATGTATATTCATATGAGATGTTATGATACTTGTACATATGCTTTAGTAGCTTGTACATTCACTTTATATATTAATCTTTTATGGAATTAGGGTTTAGAGGTATACGATAACAGTTTAAAGCCCGTTTAGATATAACGTTGCGAATAGTACATTATAGGAATAATGTACCTTGTAAAAGGGATATGATGATATTGACTTGACATGTTATGATGTTTGCTTGACATATAGTGGAAGATAGGATGGTCATAGATAGGTTGCGTGAGCTCGTCTACTTTAGTTATGCAAGTTGACTAAGATATATAAGTAATGTAATAAAGCGAAAAATTTCCCCGTACAATTGTGATAATAGTAAAATAGGTTTTGCATTTGATGAAAATTCTTGGGTTGTTATAGTCTCCACCCCTTACAGAAATCTCGTCCCAAGATTTAATTGAAAGTTATAGTGGTATTGTTTAGAGATAGGTACTGGGTAGTGTGTGATGCATTTATAATTATGTTGCACACCATAATTATAATTACCTCCTTTCACACGTCTACTTATTTTCAAGACCACACATCTTGATGACAACTAATAGAATTTCTCCAGATTCTGATAGAACCTGGGTGGATGAAGTACTTCGATTTACGGAGCCTGTGGGCCTACCATGCTTCTGCTGTGCTACTGTGATTGTAAAGAATCGTTATTCATTAACCTTTAAAAGTCAACATCGAATAAGAATGCTATCACAAGTCTTTGTCAAAATTTTCATACCTAGTGGTATTGAAATCATTTGACATTGTATAGATTCTTGTGTGTTTCCTTGTTATTATGTTGCAGAATATAACAGAAAATTTTAGAATACGGAGATCATGGAATGAGTAATGTCAAGGAATGATTATGAATTTGTAAGAGAGTTGCTAATCACGTGAGATACAAATTTTGAAATGAACAGATGATGAAGGTAATAATGATAATGATTAAGGAATTGTTTGTACAAACGGATTGAAAGAAACTTGTTTGTACGTATGTTATATACTTAAGCCTACTTATTTATAATTTGTCACTTACAAAAAGAAGCGTTCAACTCCTTGTAACTGAGAATTTATAAATTCATAGTTCGACTCGGACATTTGATATTCTTCCATTATTCAAATGAGAACAGTGACCTAATATATTTCATAAGAATGATCATCAGAAATCGTCTTAACTAAGCAAAAAAAAACACCGATATGGTAATTGTATGAAAATCGTGAATCAGAATGGTTAAGAAATAATATTGAGGATGTTGAATGACTGAAGCCCATATAATCGAGGATGATTATTTATGTTTCAAAGGTATAAGGAAAGTATTCAGTGTTGAGCATAATAGAATTGACAAACGACGTCGAGTTTTGATATCATTAGATAACAAGATGTAATAGAATCATCACTTTATTATTTGATCCATTAACCTCTAGGCTATGTTTATGGCTTCCTCCAAAGTTTGAGGCTTCGAGGCAGTAACGTTTCCTTCAATACTTCTAGGTAATCCATTGATGAAGACTTCCATAAGTTTCTCGGATGTCGTATTGCTACCCATGTTTAGTGGCATAACAACGCTAATTCTTAAAATCTCTACATGTCAAGTCTTAAAATCATTTCCATTCAACAACCTAAGTTGTAAAATTCGTCTTCATCTCCTTCTTGATCCTTTAGTTCCGAGGAGCAATACTAATTTGGTTAAGAGTCTTTTCAATTCGATCCAAGTGATTTGATTGGCTTGATCTATTCCAATAAGTTGAGCGTATGAATTCAAACCAGGCCACCACGGGATCATATACTCTTAAAGTACACCGGTAGCCACATGCCACTTTGTTTCACGGCACAGTTGCTACGAGAAAATACCGATTCAGTCTGATCAAACCAGCGAATGAGGTCAACTACACCTTCCGTACCATTAATTATAAAGGATGACACCTAAACAAACTCTTTATACTCCCGTATTAGCTACAGGATTCCAGAGTTCGGGTGTTCCTAGTTGGGTTACTACCACTAGCCATTGATGCAATGCTGCGTGCTTTTATAGCTGAGGAAAAGCCCTCATTAATACAGTTGCTGGATGGCTGCTAAAGTTATGGCCGGTGTATCAGATGTTGAAGTCCTTTGGGCAGGCATATCTATTCTCCCAAACAAGATCAAACTCCCACCGCATAGTAAGAATGACATCAACAAGGTTGTTGGAAGGTAATAACTTAAAGAAAATGTGAAGCTTAAAATGCTTAAAATGCAGCAAATGCTTATTTTAGAATTTTTAGCACTTAGGGGTTATCGTATGAATCATAGAACGACGGAGATAATGATGCAATTGGTGGAAATGAAGATAGAAAAGAGCGATACGTTGGAAACAATTCAGAAACGAAAACGGGATTGACGATATAAATACTTGCCTTCCTTACTGTAACAAGTCTAGATTTAGGACAAGTCGTTTTATATACCACACATCCCGTGGACTAGGATAAACATGTTATAACTAGTCCTACTATCTTGATGATTATTGAGTCCGGAAGATGACAATCCTATACGATCTTCCCTGATACGAGCTTGGCTTTCACAATGATTTAATTCAAGATCTGAAATTCGGAAGTGAGCAAAGGCCAATCATTAACTCTTGCCCTAAATTTGCTTCTTTTGCAAGTTTGATAATCTGATTACTGGATACTCTTAAGTTCTGGTCTTTAGTTTGTACCATTGTAAGTATCCATCTACCACTTTCTCAATGCGTGAAAAGAGAGTTCACTCTAATGTAATCTCAAAATAACTTCGACATGTTCTCATGAAGCTTCCGGGATACAACTTATCTAACATTTTCCAATCTTAAAATATCTGAGGTAGGGTATGGAGTATAAAACTGAGAAAGATGCGTAGATACCAAATCACAGGTTTTGATATCCGAAAACGGATGAATTACGGATAACGTATTGACTAGAAGAAGCAACGCGGGGGAATACGATTTGGCTTCTAAGGTGGTAAAATTACTTCAGGAAAGCAAAGAAAATATCAGGATCAAATATAGCTGATGGTGGTAATATACCGGAGAAGGATTCAAAATAGCTGGTGAATGATCCGTCCAAACAACCAACCCATTAAAATGCATATAATAATATAAAATAAAATATAAAATATACATATAGTACAGGATAGTCTAGAACAAGAAGTCAATAATACCGAGAAGTAAGTATAGAAAAGTATCCCAGGGTCGTTATACAGTCGAAGATTTGAGTTTGAAGGAGATTTTTGGATTTTGGATTAAACTACGAATTTAATAGCACAATTAAACTATAGAGAGAATTTAAGAAACTAAAATCAATTAACTAGCACAAAAAATTAACAAACGTTAACTAAAAATGTGAGCTAAAACGAGAATTTAAAATCTAAAGCACTTCTAATAACAAATTTAATGCCTAAAAATCAAAAATTTAAAAAGAAAATTTTAGGAAAAAGAATTGGAATTTTTTTAACTATTTTTGAATTTTTTATGAATTTTTAAAGAAAAATGAATTAACAAAAATAAACTTTTTCTAAAAATTAAAACTAAAATTTTACTTTTATTTTTCAAAATTACGAGATTTAAAAAGAAAATTATTGCAAAAAGAATTTTAATTTTTCAACTATTTTTCAATTTTTTATGAATTTTTTAAAAAAAAAGGAAATTACCTAGAATCTACTTTAATTCCTAGAAAATACAAATTTAATTGGAAAAATTAAGAAAAATAGTTTCTAACTACTTAAAATGTGCAGAAATGAAATGGGACAAAAATGCCCAATTTTTATAACATAATTGAACCCTAATTTGATCAATTAAAAACCTAAACCTAATTTTATAAAACTAAAATTAAAATTATTAAAACTATTTTATTTATTCTAAAAAGACAGGGTAGAAAGTGTAATAAAGGAAAGTAAAGGGTAGGCGGGCAAACTTTCTAAATTTTACACTACAGTGAAAACGTGTAACCCTAAACTATGGACAATGTACAAAACAGACCCTACGACTTGGCTTATTTTTGGCTTATTAAAAAGTGAAAATAAGTAAAAACTTAAAACTACAAAGTTGTTAAGGAGCTTATAGACTACAACTTTAACAAAAGCACCTTTGACTTTTAACAACAGAATAAGCTAGAAATTAAGCATTTGAATCTGCATTACAGAAACTAGGCATTATCTTATTTTTCCACACTTTAGCTTATTACCAGCTTATTTCTAGATGAAAGTTAAAAATAAAAGATGCTACTAGATGCTTATGATGTGTACTAGAGATGTCTAAGAAGAAATAAGCTAAGTGTTAACAAGAATAACAAGAAATTTGAACTTAAAATTCTAAAACTCAGCTTATTAACTAAATTTAAGCTAAACTTAATAAGCTATCTAGCTTATTACTAAATCTTAGAAGCTGAATTTTTAGAATTAAGCTAACCTATGGACTATGAATAAAACTAGATAAAAGGATTTTGAAATGATAACTAAAAAAAAGAATTCAAAAGGAAATAAGCTAAAAACTTAAGCTGCTGCTATATCTCTTTTGAAAGGACCTAAAAACTACACTAGAGCTTAAAATTGAAACTTAAAAGCTTATCTATGTTAAGCTAATGGAATTCTACAAAGGTGCTTGACACTAAAGTCTAACTCCTAATTATAGATGCTAGAAAGAAGCTTGGAAAATGAAAGAGCAACAGCAGTATTAACTGTAGCTGCTGATATACTTGACCAAAACTAACTTGCAGGCTAAATTTCTAAAGTGAGAACTTATATACTATCTATATAAATGTCTCTAATCCTGCATTAACCAACATTACACTCTAAAATGCTTTAATTCACTAAAATCTAAAGCTACTTTACATTTAAAACTCCCCTGGTGCTGACACTAGCTTTTTAAACTCTAAACTTTGAACATCTACAAATTAACTCTTAAAACCTATTTAAAACTTGATTATACTACTTAACACAACTGTCCTATGCAAATTCACTAACTGAATTTGACTTTAAAAGTCAATTGTACCTTATTCCAAACACTAGCTTACCTAAACTGTCCAATCTATTTTATATCTAAAATCTATTTTAAAGCTAAAACTATTAAAACCTTTTATCTACTCAAACTTATTCTATCCTAATCAAGCTATTTTAAGACTAAAACCTATAGCTTATTAATGGAAATAAGCTACTTTCTCTCCTAGCCTTTTATACTAACAATGACAGGATTAAGAAATTAAGTCTAAATTGATTCTAGTTACAGTTATTTAAAGACATTTAAAACTCTAACTAACCTAGTAATCCTAAGCATGATTAAGCATTCACAAAGATAATACAATAAGCTAAATGAATAAGCTAAATGCTACAGTGAATTATAGAAAATGAAACCTGAAATTGTAGTCTCAGAAACTAGCCACTCTTGTTGAGTGAGTGGCTTAAAAACACAATCCTATTACTCCATAATGCTTCAAACTAAATTCAAATGACCATATTTGTGAAAAATACTAGACAAATTCAGTAGTAAGAATCTTTTAGTAATTTTAGAACAGTTTAGAAATAGAGAAATCAAAATAAGCTAAATTGAGCTTATTTGACCAAAGTTTGACTTTATTTGACTTTTTTTTGAAAAACTTTGACTTGAGTAAAGTAAAATGGGGAAAGCTTATGAAGGCTTGTAAGAGTTACTAGAAAACTTAACAAAGCTTATAGAACAGAATTGAAGGAAATTGAGAGTTTAAACTGAAAACAAACTTGAACGAGCTAGAGTCTTTGTCTTTTTCTTTTTTTTTCTTCTTGTTGTGTTTCCTGTGTTTGTTTGGTGAGAGCAAACCAAAAATAATCCTGGCCATTGATAGTCATCTTGTGCTTCTTTTGAACTAATCACACATAGCAACTACTGTTCTCTACGGCCCGAAAATCAGCGAGAGAAACCTCACACTTTAAAACCTCAATAGGCTCCCTTCGCCTCAAAACCTCTAGCATTTAATCTCACTAATTCTCAATATTCGCTCTATTACACCCAACGAATCACCCAGCAACTTACTGCATGAACTTGGCAAAGCCACACGACCTTTAATGACACAAAAACAAAGCAAACAAAACACTAACAGTATCTAGAACGGGTCTTTAAACCACATTTTGAACAAAATTTCGAACATGAGAAAACAAAATAAGCTATTTTGAGCTTATTACAAGCTTAATAGCTAAAACCAACTTAAAATGTGAACATTTGAAAACAAACTCAACTAAACTTGCTTGATTACTTTTAAAAGAAATGTACAAGATTAAAAACAGGAAACAAAGTACAAGTGCTTAAAGCCAAATTTGAAAAACTCAAATGAAAATGCTTAAAAATAAGGAAAAATTACAAGCTGAAAAAAAATAAAACTACTCCTTTGAACCTCTGTCTTCTTGTCTCTTTTATAGGCTGCTGAGGGTCTTTGTTGTGTGTTTGTTGTGTTAGTCTTGTGAGAGGAAAACCAAACTCAATCTTGACCCTTAATCCTGCCTTGGAGCCCGAGTCGTAGGTATGGATTGCCAACATGGCTGAGGGTTCTAGGGAGTGGGGAAGGCTTAGTGGAGGAGGAGGAGAGGGATTATCCATGGTGTTTTTCGAGTTGCAGGAAAAAACGTGTAGAGTGAAAATGGCGGGAAAGTAGGGTGTTATAAAAGGGTTTTATGGTGACAGGGTGTGGGTTTATAGAAATGGCAACATTGGTCCTCCATGGTGTATGTGGTGTTGGCAGTGTTGGTCCTTGTGTGTTATACTTTTGGGGACTTGGCAGAAATAGTCCCCAAGAGTTATAACATTCTTTGCATGAACCGTCCTTGGTGGTTATAAGTTAGGGACTTAAGCAGGAATGACCCTTGTAGTTATCTTTCCATTAATGGCAGTTTGCACCCTTGTCTTCTTTTTTTCTCATTTCTTCATTAAATACAAGTTTAGGGTTTGACAATTTCAACCCTTAAACTTATATTTCTTCATATGTTGACTTTTGAATTTGTCGGGGTTGACTTGGGTTGACTTCTGTTGACTTTGGCTTGGACTTTGACTTTGTCTTTTCCTGCTTTTCCATTCCGAGTCCGGTTTTGTCGATTTGGCTTTGTTTTTCGTCCTTTTCTTCAATATCCGTTCCTGCACAATACAATTAGCAAAACAAGCATATATTTGGCATTTTAAGTCCGTTTTTGGTTATTTTAGCTCGTTTTTAAAGGTAAAAGGTATGTGTAATTAAGCATATACCATTCCCTCTCGCACATCGACAAACAAGTCACCTTTTGAACATATATTCAAACGGTCTCCCGACTACTCTTTTTCTTCGTGTCTTTGGGTGTCTATGTTTTCCCCATCTTCGTCCGTACAATCGTCACAATGGATTTTTGTTCCACTCCGTGTGTCTTTCTTGGCTATAGCCCTTCCTATCATGAATATCGTTATCTTGATATCTCTACCGAGCGTCTTTATATTGCTCGACATGTTCGTTTTAATGAGCACAATTTCCCTTCGATATCCATAAAACAACTACCCCACCCCCTTCGAAAAAATCTCCTTATTACTCCTCAGAATCAACTTATGTACAAGTCCATCTTCACCGCGCTCACCGATTTCATCTCCATCATTAGTTTCACATTTGAGTCCAACTTCTCAAACTTCTCCTGGGTCTTTTAATAGTTAACCATCTCCCGTATCGACTACATCGATACCCACACCACCACCACCACCACCTCCAATCACTCGGCAACATCCTGCAAATCTTCGTCAAAATCCCAAACAACGGGTTCCCTACAATCCTTCCATAAATCATGCTACCGTCCTCCCCACTAGCATCACTGAACCAACCACGTTTACCGTTGCCAATAACTCTCCGGAGTGGCGTCAAGCTATGAAAGAAGAGTATGATGCTCTCATGAAAAATGAAACGTGGTTTTTAGTACCTCGTGCTTCTAATACCAATGTTGTTGATGGTAAGTGGGTATACAGGTTAAAACGGGACAAGAATGGTGCTATCACTCGTTACAAAGCAAGATTTGTTGCCAAAGGTTTTCGGCAACAACCAGGTATTGATTTTCATGAGACATTTAGCCCGGTTGTCAAGTCGACAACTATTCGAGCTGTTTTATCACTTGTGGTTACTAACGACTGGCCACTACGTTAGTTAGATATTCAGAATGCATTTCTTCATGAAAATCTTAAGGAGCAGGTTTATATGAAACAACCTCCGGGCTTTATTGATCCACAACGACCAAATCATGTATGTTTGCTTCATAAGTCTCTTTACGGCTTAAAGCAGGCCCCACGCGCTTGGTTTGAGCGCCTCTCCAAGGCTCTCTTCGATCTCGGTTTCAAAGGCTCCAAAACGGATCCATCTTTGTTTATTTATTCGCGTGGAGACACACTTTTGTACATTCTGGTATATGTGGATGACATCATTGTTACAGGTAATAATAAGGGCACTATCGACAATATAATTTGTCAACTTGGATCCGCTTTTGCATTAAAAGATCTCGGGCCACTTAACTACTTCTTGGGTATTGAAATTGTTCCGCATGTGTCCGACATTCTCCTATCTCAAAAGAAGTATATTTTGGAGCTATTACAAAGTGCTGGTCTTTCTAACTGCAATCCCGTGTCTTCTCCCATGGTTACCTCGAGCTCACTCAGTTTAGATGACAGTACCGTTTTCTCTAATCCAGTAAAATATCGACAAGTAGTGGGTTCTTTACAATATGGTATCCTATCTCGGCCTGACATAGCTTTTGCTGTTAACAAGGTATGTCAATATATGCATGCTCCGACCAAGAATCATTGGTTTGCAGTTAAACGGATTTTATGTTATCTTCATGGTACGGTTGAACATGGTATGCTCATACATCGTTCTTCTGGTTCTACCCTTCAAGCTTTTACTGACGTGCTATTGAAAGGTAATCCCGATACTTCTCTTGAAGCTTTCTCAGATGGGCTGGAGATTCAGATGATCGACAGTCCACGAGGGGATTTGCTATATATCTTGGTTCAAACCTTATATCTTGGACCGCTCGTAAACAACGTACGGTTTCACGTTCCTCTACAGAAGCTGAATACAAGGCTCTTGCTGACACTGTTGCTGAGCTCACATGGCTTCAAGCTCTTCTTAATGAGCTTGGTGCAACATACTTGTCAGCTAACCCTATCTTTCATGTGCGTACAAAACACGTGGAAATAGACTATCACTTTGTTCGGGAAAAGGTTGCTCAAGGAGATCTTCGAGTTCAACATATAGCTACACATTATCAAATTATTGTAATTGTAATTATGATTTGTATATGATCAAATGTATGTAATAGAGATCAATGTAGTCCACACCTAGCCACTTGAGGCTGCCCTCACAACATGATCGGGCATATTCAAGAGTTCCTTTGACTGTAATCCCAGTGGGATCAAACTTGAAAACACTGAATTTTGTGGCTAATTGGATCTTCTCTCAAGGTAATTCCTTTAATACCTAAAAACACACCAAATTTCTTCTATGAGTTAAAAGAACCATGGATTGAGCAACCTTCTATTGAGTAGATTCATATCATCATGTCATATATATAAATATTTTGGAACTAAAAAACTGAAATTTTGGTCATTAGAATCTTCATTAGGAATATTTATCATACAGTCATTTTCATTTCCTGACAGAGGGCTATAAGCCTATAATTGAATTTGTTGCCCTTCACAGTTCATTTTGCACTCTATAACAAATCCAGACAGAAGCCCTAAGCCTTCAGTTGAGTAAATCGAAAAAAGTTAGTTGGATGGGGAAGAGTCAAGAGATATAAAATGAAAAGTTATGTAAACAAACCTCCGTACAGCAGTTAGGAATTTCAAGTACTTCCATAATTTAGGACGTGATAGGAATCGAGTTGTTTTGCCATTCTAAAGAAAAAGGAATCGAGTTGTTAAACTACATATTCCATTTAAGCAAGTTAAACAGATTACCCTTTAATTCCAGATAAAAGGTGTAGTTAAGTAGTTAAACTTGATTATGGATTCCTGATGATATTTTTATAAATACATTTTAACAATTGCTTAGTTCATCGATCATATTTAAAGTAGTCCAAATAGGTTAAATTTCCCCAAGATTACTTTTATACCTCCCCGACAAGAATCTCGTTAGCATGGTCTGCTCCATATGTATCAGCAGTATTAAAGAAGGTAAATTCCTCTGTTATAAACTTCCTTGAGTACTTTGATGCCTTCTTTAGTAGAGAGGACTATAATAGGCGCCTGTAAGCCCCATGCAGCCGTAACCTAATCGTGAGACCTAGCATGGGAAATGAAAAACAAAAGGCAAATAAAAATATGGTTAATATTCAGAGAAAACCTATAATAAAAAAGATTATACAATTAAGACAACAATGAATTGCTCGAATCTACTAGCATTCTATAAGTTTATGTATTGTGCTTCTGAAAGTGAGCGGAAATGAAAAGCAAATTTTCAAAAGGCAATAATAACTACTCATCTAAGAAAGAATAATACAATTTCAAAGGAAATTTAATGAGCTTTGGTTCATGTGGAGAATATTAAAAAACTAAAAAAAATACCAATTAGCCTTTAGGGTGAAATGCATTCATATACTTATATGAGTGTTGGATAACTACAATTAACTTCGTGATTAAAAAAGAATCGTAGGGTTAGATCTTGAATGTCTAACAATCAGAGTTTAACTCACCAGAATAAAATACTTGAACCCAAAGGTACATGTTTACTTGTTGACTATGCATTGAAGTCTTCAAGTTTTATGGTTGATAACGGCTAAACTTTTATACAATGAAATAACGCATATAGGGATACTACACTGAAATTCGATTGACTAAACAAAATAAGCAGCAACACCACAAACAGATCAACCCATATTATCATAAGGACAACTGAAAAAAAAACACTCAAAATACCCACAATTGAAACAACAACAAACCACATCGTGTGGGTGTTATTACTAGTTTTTCCGACTCTTCCCCCACAACAGTACAAGTCACGTGTAATGTACAGAACAAAAAGTAGTTTCGAGGGTGTTGGAATCTTGTCGTCAACAAACCCGGATCGTCGAACACGGAAACGAGAAACTTTAGCTTCAGTCGACACAAGTAACCAAGAACCCAAGTCAATCGACTTGTAGAAGAACAGAAGAAACGAAACCCACAAGGTATAACCGAATGATTATATTGTATTACCACAAAATCTCAATCGGTTTACAAGAAAGAATAGAAGCATGCGTGTGTGTTGAGCATCACCCCCTCACCTCCTTTTATAGGGTGAGGGGGTCGATGCCCTAGTCTATACCAACTAGGAATGGGCTTTGGTTCGAGCCCACTCAAACAAACATATAAAGAAAAAGACACTTAGCTACCTTCTACTTATCGTATATATTAACTAGACTCGACACTAATACTAACAATTTCCACCTTAGTGACTAGACTAGTTAATCCCGACACCAAGTATCTTCATGCAATACTTGAACTTCGGACCTGGAACCGCCTTTGTAAACGCGTCAGCTGCATTATTCTTCGTGCCTATCTTCACCACTTCAATCTCTTTAGATTCCACGATCTCCCTGATGAAGTGATACCTCACGTTGATATGCTTCGTCCTCTCACGGAACATTGCATTTTTTAAGAGATAAATTGCACTTTGATTATCACAATTCACAACCACTGACCTTAGGTTTACTCCCAGCACGATTAGTAGACCTTTAAGCTAAATGCTTTCCTTAACAGCTTCCGTAAGCGCCATATACTCCGCCTTTGTAGTAGATAATGCAACAACATGCTGCAGAGTTGCTTTCCAACTCACAACACAGCCATGTACCATAAACATGTACCCAGTTATCGACCTACCCTTGTCAGGGTCTTTAGCATAATCTCCATCCACGAAACCGTCAACATCCACGTGCTTCTCTTGATCTCTACCATACACTAGACCTACATCAGCAGTGCCCTTCAAGTACTTCAAAATCCACTTCACTGCCTCCTAGTGGTTTTTACCTGGATTCGCCAAATACCTGCTCACAATGCTAACAGCATACGCAATATCCGGTCTAGTGCACACCATCAAGTACATTAAACTACCTACAACATTCGCATATGGGACCTTACTCATTCTTTCCACATCCCAGTCATTCGACGGACAATCCTTCAAAGATACCTTGAAGTGTGCTCCCAATGGCACAGAGACCGACTTGCCATTATCCATTCTGTAGTTATTCAGAATTTTCTGCACATATCCCGACTGAGACACCTTCAGGGTTCGGCTACCCCTATCCCTGACAATCTCCATACCAAGTATCTTCCTAGCTGGACCCAGTTCCTTCATATCAAACTCTTTTCGCAGCAGTCCCTTGGTATATTCGATCTCAGACTTGCTTTTACAAGCAATCAACATATCATCTACATACAACAATAGATATATGTACATACCTGGTGCAAACTCCTTGAAGTAAACGCAACTATCATAGCTGCTGCGGCTAAACCCATTGCTGATCATATACACATCAAACCGTTTGTACCACTGCCTTGGGGACTGCTTAAGACCATAAAGAGATTTCTTCAACAAACATACCTTGTTGCCCGTTCCTTCTTCAAAACCAGGTGGCTGCCTCATATAAATGGTTTCTTCAAGATTACCATGCAAAAACGCCGTCTTCACATCAAGTTGTTCCAACTCGTAATCTTCACAAGCAGTTAATGAGAGAATCACCCTAATAGATGTATGTCGAACCACAGGTGAAAATACCTCATTGTAGTCAATCCCTGCTCGCTGTGTAAACCCCCGAGCTACCAGGTCCCTTAGCTTTGACCTTTGTTTTTCTGAACGCCTTCAACCCTTCTTAATCTTATACAACCACTTGCAGCTTACCAGCTTCTGACCAGGTGGTTGATCGACCAGCTCCCAAGTATGATTCTTCTTTAAAGAACTCATCTCTTCCTCCATAGCACGAACCCACTCATCCTTTTCAGATGAATTAATCGCCTCCTGGAAAGTGATTGGTTCATGTGTATCTTCTTCCTCAGCAATAGCAAATGCATAAGCCGCCATATCATCTTCTTTAGACCCTGATGGTTTAGACAATGATACATTTCCTTCATCCTTATACCTTGGCAGGATAGCATTGTTCTCTTTGCTCTATCACACACTAGAACATAGTTGTCCAGATTCTGTTGTTGAGGCCCTTCATCTTGTTCCTCATCTTCATTCGCTAGATTTTCTTTAGTATGAGGATCCACAGTTGGTTCGACCTTACTGCTTGAAGTTCCACCTCAAACTCAACTTCCTTCCCAGAATCTGCAGCACCAGCACCCTTGAGAGTATCCTTATACATAAGGCTCTCATTAAACACCACAACCCCGCTTAACGATATCTTTGGGTTTGACATCATTTAACCTCCATAATATGTATCCTTTCACACCCTCAGGATACCCCAGGAATATGCATTTTATAGCTCTAGGCTTGAGCTTCCCCTGATTCACGTGTAAATAAGCAACGCAACTAAATATCCTCAACATCTCGTAATTCGCCGGATGTCTTGAGCATAAATCCATAGGTGTCTTCTTCTCCAATGCTGTAGATGGAGACCTATTGATCAGATATGATGCCGTCACTGTTGCTTCTGCCCAGAACGAATCTGGCAAACCAGACTAAACCAGTAAACACCTAACCTTGTTTAAGAGCGTCCTATTCATTCGTTCAGCTAGACCATTCTGTTGAGGAGTTCCTGCAACTGTCAAATGTCTTGCTATCCCGCTCTCCTTGTACAAGTCATTAAATTCCTAATTACAAAACTCTAAACCGTTATCCGTTCTTAGTTTCTTCAGTTTTCTACCTGTCTGGTTTTCCACCAACTGCTTCCACTCTTTGAATTTGCTGAACGCCTCATTCTTGTGTCTAAGAAAATGAACCCAAACCCTCCTTGAATCATCATCAACAATCGATAAGAAGTACCGGTAGCCACTCATCGATTCCACCCGAGAAGGACCCTAGAGATCCGCATGGACATAGTCTATAACTCCCTCTGTTGTGTGCTGACCTCGACCAAAACTCACCCTAGTCGATTTTCCAAGAACACAATTTTTATAGAGTTCGAGCTTACCTAGACCTTTATTCCCAAGCACCTCTTTTTTTTTCCAGTTCATGCAAGCCTGGTTCACTAATGTGACACAGGCGTTTATGCCACACCTGCGCAAGACTTTCTTTTCTTGTACTAGCCAACACTAGCATCACCGAAATCAGCCCACCATCCACAGGATTAACAACACAATTTCCCTTCATAGTTCCTGACAAAACCATCAAAGAACCCTTGATCACCTTTACTCTTCCATTCTGCAACTTCACGGTATAGCCCTCTCGATCCAGAGTGCCCAAAGATATCAAATTTCTCTTCAACTCGGGAATGTAACGCACATTCTCAAGCACAAAACTTGAACCATCTTTCATTTGTACTCTCACCTTCCCTATCCCCATGATGGCACATGCTCTATTATCACCGAGCAAAACCGTACCACCATTGAACTCCTTAAAGTCAAACAAGAAGTCCCTCCTAGGCGTCATGTGAAAGGAGCCACCAGAGTCCATGATCCACTCTAAGAACCTCTCCTCACTCACTGCCATCAACAAGTCACCATTGTCATAACCCTCAGAATGCATACCAGAACCCTGTCCCGCATTCTTCTTGACAACGCCAGTTGATTTCTTCTTGTTCCTTTTTGGACAGTCTTTCTTCAGGTGATCCTCAGAATAGCATATGTAACACTTTAGTTTATAAGTTCCTTTACCTTTCGACTTCGATCGCGAACTACCACGTCCTTGATTACCCCGATGATCCGACCTTCCCCTTACATATAACCCATCACCATCATCCTTTGCATCTGTCCTCTTTTTCAACTCCCGTGAATTGAGGCTAGACAAGACATCTTCCAAAGTGAGCGACTCTCTTCCATAAAGCAATGTCTCCACAAAGTTATCATATGAAGATGGTAATGACGTAAGTAACATGAGTGCCTGATCTTCGTCATCAATCTCAACGTCTATGTTCGCCAAGTCACCGACCAACTTATTAAACTCATCTATATGTTCAGATAATTTCTTACCTGAATCCATGTAGAAAGTGAACAACTTCTTCTTCAAGTACAATTTATTGGCTAAAGACTTTGTCATATACAAAGTTTCCAACTTTAACCAAACACCCGCAGCAAAATCTTCTTTGTTGACTTCCCTCAACACCTTATTATCCAAGCACAAGAGTAAGGCACTGTGTGCTTTCTTGTAGACATCTGTCTTCAACGCCGCAGTTTTATCAGCGTCCGTCATGGTTCCCGGGAATGGATCTAACGCAGCCTCCCAACCATGTTGAATTAATAGACACCGCATCTTCACACGTCACAACCCGAAGTCATTAGACCCGTCGAATTTTTCGACGTCAAACTTCGCTATCGACGACATATTCTTTTAACTTTGTTGCGAAAATAACATTCTTGCAAGTTGATTTAATTAGAGACCCTAAAACCTCGACTTAGAGCAACTAACAAACCAATAATTTGAATGTCAAATTAATTGATTCCAAGTCTCTGCCCCACAAGAAAAAATAACGCAAACAATAAAACCCTTCCTTTGTGGTTATTTAAACACGCTACAACAAAAGTTTTATGATAAAACTAGTATGACCAAATACCTTGAATTTTAATAAAGAATACCTACTAACTTTATCTTGAGCACGTGACTAAAGAAAAACAAACCAATCACATGTAACCTTTTCTTTCTTCTTATTCACGTGCAACTAAACAACCCAGTATACACCTTCGTCTTCTACCTCTAAAACCTGCAACTTGCAGTTTCGAAACACCTCGAAAACCAACTGATATAAAACCTAAACCTTCTCTACTCAACGATCCAAGACCACAAACACCGTAGCTCTTGATACCACTTGTTGGAATCTTGTCGTCAACAAACCCGGATCGTCGAACACGGAAACGAGAAACTTTAGCTTCAGTCGACACAAGTAACCAAGAACCCAAGTCAATCGACTTGTAGAAGAACAGAAGAAACGAAACCCACAAGGTATAACCGAATGATTATATTGTATTACCACAAAACCTCAATCGGTTTACAAGAAAGAATAGAAGCATGCGTGTGTGTTGAGCATCACCCCCTCACCTCCTTTTATAGGGTGAGGGGGTCGATGCCCTAGTCTACACCGACTAGGAATGGGCTTTGGTTCGAGCCCACTCAAACAAACATATAAAGAAAAAGACACTTAGCTACCTTTTACTTATCGTATATATTAACTAGACTCGACACTAATACTAACAATTTCCACCTTAGTGACTAGACTAGTTAATCCCGACACCAAGTATCTTCATGCAATACTTGAACTTCAGACCTGGAACCACCTTTGTAAATGCGTCAGCTGCATTATTCTTCGTGCCTATCTTCGCCACTTCAATCTCTTTAGATTCCACGATCTCCCTGATGAAGTGATACCTCACGTTGATATGCTTCGTCCTCTCATGAAACATTGCATTTCTTGAGAGATGAATTGCACTTTGATTATCACAATTCACAACCACTGACCTTAGGTTTACTCCCAGCTCGATTAGTAGACCTTTAAGCCAAATGCTTTCCTTAACAGCTTCCGTAAGCGCCATATACTCCGCCTCTGTAGTAGATAATGCAACAACATGCTGCAGAGTTGCTTTCCAACTCACAACACAGCCATGTACCATAAACACGTACCCGGTTATCGACCTACCCTTGTCAGGGTCTTTGGCATAATCTGCATCCACGAAACCGTCAACATCCACGTGCTTCCCTTGATCTCTACCATACACTAGACCTACATCAGCAGTGCCCTTTAAGTACTTCAAAATCTACTTCACTGCCTCCAATAAGACAGTCCAACTTCACAACCAAAACATATCCCATTTAAACACATACATACCCCACAAAAATCATTCAATAAAAAAACACACACACACACGCATAACAAACATTTCACCTCGGCCGTCTGCAACAAGTTTTCGCTTTTTGTTGCCCAGGACGCGTATCACTCATTAGACGATAAATGCGGCCTAAGCTCGATTCTGGATTTGGGTCATTTAGGGTTTTTTGATGTAATTGCTTTACAAATATCGTATCAATAATACAATATCTCCTACGGGGTTTACATTATTCAATATTTGCTACCCGAGATCTAGATAAGATCCACCATCAAAAATTGAATCACCATATAGAATGATGTAAACTCGGTAAGAGATATTGTATTATTGATACTAGGGGTGTTAACGAGCTGAGCTTTTAACGAGCTACTCGAGCTCGAGCTTGTTTTACTCGAGCTGGAGCTTAATACTCACGAGCTCGAGTCGATCTCGAACAAAAATTAGTGCTCGATTAGTTTGACGAGCCGAGCTTTGAAAACTAATATTTGGCTCGGCTCGTCCGAAAACTCGTTTAAATATCACGAGTCAAACGAACCGAACGAGCTACTCGAGCTTAACAAGCTAACATAAATTTATATATGTTTTTAAGCTTATTTTATTTCAAAATTATAAATATATCTTTCTAGTATTATATAGGTTCAAGTTGTGTCTTAATATTTTTATTTCTAAGTTACATATTTACTTGAAGGTAAACCTTCTCTTTTTTTATACTTTGTTTTATAGGATTTTTATTTTTCTTTCTTTATTCTCTCTTTTCTTGTGGGATGTGTTTTCTTTTACTTTTTTTTAGAACATGTGTTTTTCTTTTTTACTTATATCTTATATATCTAACTAGCAGGGTACCCGCACGTTGCAGCGGCGGGTACCTTATAATTAAAGTTTAGACGCCAACAAAACAAAAAGGAACTGATTAACCAAAGAATAAAAAATGATCTCAGTTCAACCCGATTCACCTATTTTTACCGGTTTCGACCGGTTGATATGTGAGAAATCACATATCCTTTCTATATCAAAATGACCCTTAAACGATCAAAATGTGCAAAAATATGCTTGTATTTGTGTATTTTGTTATTTGTGAATGTGTAGGAACGGATAATGCAAATATCACAAGGAAATGGTCAAAATCGGACAAACACGGACACGGGAACCGATAGAGAGCACAAGAGCTGGAAGTTTCTAGCAAACGTTCATCAAAAATCAACCCTTGGTCAACATATAATTCAACAAAACCTTCAAATCACCATAAAAACCCTTATTGTTAAATCTATTTCAACAAAAGCCCTAAAAACCCTAACACCGTTAGCCTTTATTAATAAAGAACTAACGGTCGTTATCCCTTAAACCAATAAACATACACCAGCCCATATTCTTTTATATTCCCTAGCACAAATAACCATGCCCATATCTCTTATACCCGTTTTTAACCCAAACCAAACCCAAGTCAAAGACTAAAATAGTGGTCAACAAAATTAACCACGGTCAAACGAGGAAATGGCGCCAAAACCCTTACACTGTTTAACCATCGTCCCAATTAACCCAACCCCTTAACCTGAGTTCTAACAGCCTAAGCTGTCAACATCACTCACATAACCAACCTCACCCCGCTCCCTTTGGCTACGTGGCACCTTATGGTTGGTCAATTTAGTGATCCGTGTGCTCTAAACCACATCCAACGATCAAGAATGATTAAGATTATGATCCAAGGGCTCTAATCTCTCCTGATGACTCACTCAAGTCTCTCTCTCACATCAACAAGCACACTTGAAGGTCAAGACACCTCCTCATTTAGCTATAAATACCCCTTTAGTTCTCTCATTTTGTATGTAGATTTTTAGTATCGAATTTATGTAAAATTTCTTTCTCAATTGTAATTTTCAATTTCCATTTCCAGTTTTTACTTTACCAAGCTTTTGTAATCTTCAATTTTCATAAATCAATAAAAATTCAAAAATATTGTCATTCATTTCCTTGCTCAATTCACTTCAATCATGTTCTCTATTCATCATAAGCTTGTTATAAGCTCGTATTAAGCTCATCTAAGTCTCTAAGCTTAGATTGAACTCAATTCAATCATTAACTTTACTTAAATCTAAAATCAGTTTAAATACCTTATGTTATGGTTGGATTTGGTTGCTTTGGATGATAAGCTTACCTTGGAAGAGCTTATAGGACTTTACTAGCTTATCCTTGTGATAAGCTAGAGCTGTTGATTAGCTCCTCGAGCATATTTGCCTTGTTTGTACAAGGGCTTATTGTAAGTTCAATTTTCCTTTAAGTTTTAGCTTAATATTGAATCTGTTTATTTGTAGCTCATTATCAGCTTACTTGGTGCTTATTTAGTTTATTATAGTTTATTAGTTCAATTTGATCATCTGTTTTCATATCTTGTAGTTTAGATCATAGATTTCTATATTTTGTCTAAAAATTTCTCAAAATTCAAAAAAAAATATTAGCATAATGTTAATCATAGTTGTTAAATCTGATTTTAATGTTTAAATGTTGTTATTAGATGATAATTAGTGAGTTTGAATATCTGGATTTGAAGTTTATGGATTAAAATCATGATTTGCTTTGATAATTGTTGAGATAATTTAGTTAAAGGAGTGTTTGGATTAGTGTAATTTGACCTCTAAAAGTCAAATTTAGTTATTCTAATTGCTTGAATCAGTTTCATAATCATTTAAAATCAGTTTTCAAGTAAGTTTCATGGATTAGAATTATAATTGGAGAAATTTGTGGTTTGATTTGAAGTATGTGCATCAGGGGATGTGTAGATCAGGTTGTTTAAAGGCTTTTTAGGATCCAAGTTGTTTTAAGCTTTGATTATGTTCTAATCTGGTTTACTTGTGTTCAAATAACGTGCAATAGTTTGTTTGACTTTTAAAGTCATAAGGTGCAAATTTTGATCCATTTTAAACTTAGTACTGGTAGGTTTAAGAAGGTTCTGTTAGAGTAAATTAGCAGTCTCTTATTCATAGATTTAGGCTAGTTTTAAGTAGTTTAGGCTTATTAAAATCAGTAAGTCATTAGTTCATAAGTTAGTAATCATAGTTTAAAACTTAGTTTTCAAAATTCAGCTTATTCAGTTAGCTTAATCTAATCTTAAAAATCATCAGAAACCTAAGAAAAACCAAAAATAGTCTCTATATGCAGTTTGATATTTTGGTCTTTAGCTTTTGTTTTTATACTTGTAGCTTGTGTTTTTTTACAACCTGGATCAGTAGAGTAATCATAGTAGAGTAAGTTTTGTAAGTTTCAACTTCTAGTTTGACTTATTGAAGATTATGGCTTAATTTGATTTTGAGCTCAAGTGTTGATTTCCTGAGTTTGCAGTTTAGATCCTTAGATTCAGTAGACTTTAAGGGTTATTGGATTAATTAGCTTATTAAAATCAGTTACTAGACATTATAAGCTTTCAGTAACAGCTTTTGGATTTGAAATTAGAGCTTATTTGAGATCTGTGCATACCATTTAGTGAAAATCAGCCTTTTGGCTTCTAAAAGCCATCTTTCTGTGACAATCAGCTGAGAAGCTAATTTTAAGCTTATTCTTTAAGTTTCAGCTTAAGGTTGTTTTGTTAAAGTTGTTCAAAAAAAGTGAGTTCTACAACTTTTGTGTTTTGAGTTTTAAAAAATAAAAAAAATAAAAAAATTAGTGAGATCAGGGCTCGAACCCCTGACCTCTTGGTCCACGCCTTAACACACCCATAGTTAACCAGTATGCTACAATAGCTCATCCGTCATTTCTTGTAAACACTTTTCTTTTATCACCTTTTTATTTCCTATTGTTTAATAAAAGCCGTAGCTTATTATTAAGCTTTTTGAGCTTTTTAGTTAAGCTATCTTCCTGTTCTTATTTTTAGTTAATCAGTTGTTCAATTTTACACATTTTGTGATTTTTCTAGATTTTTAGAGTTTAATTTAGTATTTTTAATAATTTTTCTTTCTTAAAAACTTTAAAAATTCATAAAAAATAGAAAAATAAATAAATAAATAAAATTCTTTTTTTTCTAAAATTTTCTTTTATCATATTCTAGGTATTGGTTCAAAAAAATTTCTTTCGTAGGGTTAATATTTTTGAAATTTCACTTTTTAAAGAACGGGATTTCGTTCTCGTTCTCGTTTTCTTTGTTTTTAAGCTTTAATCGCCTTCGTTTTAGAATTTCCTTAGCTTTTTATTTTAAAATAGTCAATTAGGATTAGAAATAATTTAGAAAATCATTTAGGGCTTAATTTTAATTTACTTGCTTATTTGTCACGTTTTTCTTAATTCCCGTTATTCATTTTTTCATAGTTAGCTTTATTTGTACATTTATTTGCTCACTATTAGGATTTTAGAAATCAATCATCTTTGAACCAATTCAAATCATTGTCCAAATAAGAACGGAGTCTCAATTTCACAATTCTTGGGGTAAAACGACCCGGTAAATACTTATCGGTTAAAACGTGTAGTATTTTTGTAAGATTTTTCCTACTACCTTTGTCCTCAAGGGTAATTTTTGGAATTTTCTATACTTTGGATATAATTACGTATATAATTGACTTACATCACCGGTCATCTCCGTTTCTTTTTCGGACCGATTTTATTGGCTAGCCAAACTGGTGGAGACTTCGATTTCTGGTTGAACCCGTTGGTCCGGTTCAGTTTTCAAAATCATATATATCATTAACTTGTTAGCATATACATTGTTTTAAGCATTGTATGTTTTATTAGCTTGTACAATGTGTATAATAACATGTATTTTTTTCATTTTAGGGGTGTTTTTAAAGTAACATTAATTAGTGTATTTAATTAGTTTATACTTGTAATATATGCGTGGAGGAATAAATGTTGTATATTTTGCTTTAATATATGTATTTTTTATTTTCGGGGTGTTTTAAAAATAACATTAATTAGTGTATTTAATTAGTTTATACTTGTAACATATGCATGGAGGAATAAATATTGTACATTTTGTTTTAATATTTGTATTTGTTAGATAGTTGATTTTGTGGTGAAATGTTGCATTTAAATATTGTACATTATGCTTTATAACTTGGATTACTTAATTTTATTGTGATGAAATGTTGCATTTAAGGATTGTACATTATGTTTTATAACTTGGATTACTTAATTTTTTTAGGTCATTAAATGAAGAGAGAGTGTCTAATTTGCTTTATATGTAGTATAGATAGATAAACTGGATTACTTAATTTTTTAGGTCATTAAATGAAGAGAGAGTGTCTATTTTGCTTTATATGTAGTATGAATAAGTACATTATTTTCAATTTAGTTATCACAAGTTTTTCAACCAACTAAATGATAACTATTTTACGTTTAATCTATATGAATACACTTTGTTTCTTACCTAAACTTATATAGAGCATTTGAATGTGTGTTTTTATTTGCATAAATATTAAGTTATTTAAGTTTACACACTTTTGCTTTAAAGAATGATCTCTAAACATGTTTCAAACAAAGTATATTGATTTATAAACTTGTAAAAAGCAGCTTGATTCTTTCTAGTAAACGAGCCATTCACATATAGTTACTATAGACATGACATACATCATGGATTATGGAATATCAAAGTAAAATTCAAACTAATTTGATATTTGATGAAGTTGAGTGTGACATTGAGTTAATAAGGGTTATGTTATCTTTGCCTCTTACGAGTTGATTCAAGATATAAGTTACGTGTTAAAATATATGATTTTGAATGAGAGATGAGTCGCAAGTTAATATTTATATGTCATACACACAAATACATATAAACAAGCCACAAACATAAAAGCATATATAAGTAAGAAGAAAACTTTAAAGGAGAAGGATGAGAAATTATTATAACCACCTATTTCAGATGATTCGACTTGAATTAGATGCATCTCTATCTATTTAGATGCACCTCAATTAGTTTCGAGAGTGATTTTAAGTGAAAACGATGCAAAGTAGTACTAGAAACAAATTTGACCTACATGGAACAAAAATTACATAGGATTCGTCTAACTTGATTAAATGCATCTTATATATGTACATGCATCTAATTTTCAAACCCACACACTATATTAATTTTGAAAAGTATTCTCTATATTAAAATGAGACTCTTATTCATCTTGTATTAACCCACGATTGCTACTAAAAATTTACTAATTTATTTTACTACATTAGTTCATACTCGTTTATGTAACACCTACTTTTTCGTCGCTTTTGTTTGTTTATATAACATTTCCATTCCGCTCCCAATCTCGCACCCAATACCAATTCGTTTTTTATCCAAATTTGTAATTTGGAACTGTGATGATGTTATTGTCATCTCGGATGATGATGATGATCAAGTCATGCTAACGCCGATTGTTGAGAACTTCATAATCAAGTTTTGGTAGTTGGACAGAAAAAGGGTTTAGATTCTAATTGATGAAAGTAAAAGTGATAAAGATTAAAAGTGAAGCATATTGGAACTTATGTTTATAAAAAACATATGAAATAATCATGCAACTATAAAAGCTTGTCACTATAAAATCTCGTTGCAATGCACGAGTACTCGTCTAGTAAAACTATAAATCACCAAACGATGTATTTTTATAAGATGATCATAGCACATCTCAAGCAATATATAGTCTTACTTAATTTTGATGTCTAATGTATATAGTTTATTTTGAAACTTAGTTAAGCTTTAAATGTTATTAAACATTGATATTGTGTTATTGAAGAATATTTGTTGACCTTATAAGTTATATTAACTTTAGTTTGAGCACTATAACAATTTTTATTATTGTAAATGAGCTTTCGAGGTCGAGCTTAAGTTAGTAAACGAGCCTATCAAGCTTAATCTTTTATACGAGCATCTTAAGCATAAAAGTTAATTTATTATAAGAGTACAAAAAAAGTAAAATATCTTAAACGAGCTTCGAGCTCGAGCTCGAACAACAAAAGAATATTCGAGCTCTAGCTCGAGCCAATTTATAAAAGTTTATTCGAGCTCGAGCCGAGTAGTTAATAAACGAGCTAGGCCAAAACTCGACTCGGCTCGGATCATTAACACCCCTTTTTTATATGATACTCCCTCCGTCCCATTTTTATTGTCCATCTTTCCTTTTTGGGACGTCTCAAATTAATTGTTCACTACTAAAAATAGATAGAGAAGTTTGATCAAGTTTACTATATTACCCTTGTTTGAAATTATTATTACAAACTTTAAAGAAGACTTTAATTAATTAGCTAAGGGTAAAACTGTCATTCTGCAAAAAAGTAAGAAAGATAAAGCAGTAATAAATGCACTTTTCTTAAACTGTGTGTTTTTTGTCGGGGGACAATAATTTTGGGACGGAGAAAGTATTTATAAAACAACGGATTGTGAACAGTGTCGGCTTAAGTCGCGGCTCTTCAGTACTTCTAAGCCGATCTCCTCCCTCAAGTTGATCCCTGGCTCGGC
>BQNB010031859.1:38726-53629 GCA_026074375.1 Tanacetum coccineum | reverse complement strand
GTTATACGCATGGAATATGGGCTAACATTGTGTGTTCCTCCAACTAACTCCACTCGCGAAAACTGATCCCAAACGATACGCTTAAATGCCAAATTGATTGCAGCTCATCTATACGGTTCTGAAAAGACTTATGGCTTGGAGACGAAACCCTATGGTCCCGTTTTAACAGGCTTTATCGCCTGGATCTAAACGAAAACTGCACTATTCGTGATAGAGTTGTTGCGGGAAACTGGACTTGGCAGTGGAAGAGATCCGTAACTTCGGGTCGGACCGAGGATATGTTGAATTCTCTTCTTTCTAAGATTAAACATCTCACGCTATCTTTTCACTCGGATTCATGGAAATGGAGCATTGGTTTGGACATTTTGTTTGCAGTGGGTTTTACAAGAGCATACATCGATCAACTACTTCTTCCTTCTTTGAACATAGCCACAAGATGGAACACTTGCCTTCCAAGAAAGGTAAACATTTTTATATGCAGAATGCGTTTGGATAGGCTTCCGCTTAGGCTTAACCTCTCCAAACGTGGTTTAGAAATTGATTCTATTCTTTGCTTGATTTGCAATAATAATGTCAAATCAAACAATCAGGTTTTCTTCTCTTGTGAAGTTGCTTCTTCTGCTTGGAGATTACTTCGTATATGGTGTAACAATTCTGATTTGTCGATGCCTTTGTACACCGATCTGATATCTTGGATTGACAATATGTCGGGTTCAAACATTAAGAATGATCGTATGTTTGTTATCGTCGCCTTTATGTTTTGGGTCCTTTGGAAGTATCGAAGTAACGTCACATTTAACCCTCACGCCATGAGGAAATGTGATATTTTTGATTCCATTCGTTTATTTTCTTTTAATTGGTTAAAATATAGAGGTAGGAAAGTTTCTAGTTGAACAAATTGGCTATGTAATCATTGATAATTTTCTAGTTTCTTGGTAGTTTTAATATATCTTTTACCTTTAAACAAAATGTCAAAATCTTTTGTAAAGATATCAGTACGTTAGACCCTTAGTATTAAACCAGCTTCTTGGTGGTTTAAAGTAAGTAAATGCAACTATGTGTTTCGATTAGATTCATCACCTAGGACCTTTGTTGGCCATTCATGTTTCCTCATGACTATTCATATACTAAGAAATCATACGTATCCAACTCCGGTTGATCCTATCTTTTATTTGGATAAGATTGAGATAGTGTGTATACTCATAGTTTGACACAAACACAATATATTCATGATTTATTTCATCTAGAAGGTCCAGTTATCACATATATAAATATCTATAACAAATATCTGATATTATTCACATATATAAGTTTTTTATACCTTTTATGATTTACATGTATAAGAGCACTATCATAGGTTCATGATATCCCTCAGTTAGTTACATGTTGTAATGTATTTATCGATCAAGGTCACATGTCAGAATCACTCGCATGCACACGCATATATGACTAGAGAGGTTAACATAAGACGATGATCAAAGCACTTCCTAGCGTACGACGCTAAGAGCAAGTTAATGGTTGGACATATAACAAAATATGTTAGGTGGAGTGGGGGAGATGTGTTATATGTCGTAGATACTGGTGAGTTTAAATGATATTAGAGGTTTATTCAGATTTTAAAAGATAAGAGTTTAAGATTGTACTTATATATAAAACTAGGGGTAAAAGTCGAAAAATACCAACGAAGTTTCCAAAATGTCTCGACATTACCAACGAACTAAATTTCGTCCTACCTACACCAACGAACTTGTAAGTTATGTGTAAATATCACCAATATGACCGGGTAAAATATCCACGTCATTAATTTTTTAAATTTTTTATTCCACGTCACCTTTTATCATTTCTATCTTTTTCTTTCATCTCTTTAAACATCTCTTTATGGCATATATGACTTTTACCCATCACATAATAATAGTTAGAGTAAGATAGAAAAAGGCTGTTATTGCTTTTTCTTGGTATCACAACACAACACAAGACATAACACATAAGCAGTCGGTGGGGTCAACTGTTTCAGCTGAATTGTACGACACCGTTTGAAAAGTCTTCCACCTATGCGGGCAACTCTCGTGTGTAACGCTGCCCAAAAAACAAGCAAACAAAATCAATCAGCTACACGTAACCAATTTTATTCATTCAATCGTGTCAAGGTAAACAGGTAATCTAATTATTTGTATTGTTAGGTAATTCTGAATTAATAACAGAAGAAGATGAATGCAATTAAATGTGTTTGTGTGCAGATCTTGTTGTTATGAAAAATGGAATAAGAAGATAACAATAATAAGAATGAAATAGAAGAAGAGGAGGAGGATTCAGAGGAGCAAAGTAGTAGTGGAAGTCCAACAGCTGCAGGATTTGTTCACCTTAGGTTTTAATCACTTTATGTGTGTAACGGGTTCGATTGGTATGGGTTGGGGTTTTTTGGTTTCATTGGGATTTGATGATGATGAGGGGAATTGACGATAGTGGATAATGGATTGTTGGCGGTGTTGTGGTGTTTGTGTGAGGTGGGATTGTGGTGGTGATTGGTTGTGGGGGTGGTTTGATGGGGTGGTTGTTACAGTGGCTGGTGTGGGTTTTGGGGGTGAATCGTGTGTGGTGGGATATACATTAAAGTGACTTTAACTTTTTTTTTTGGAAGTGGGGATAAGTATTTAATTAATCATAAAAAAACACCTGGGCTGCTAAGGAAGGTAACTCACAAATGGTGTCGGTTAAAAAGTTTTGTTTGTGGGTGATATAGAACAATATATTGATTGTTCGTTGGTGTAGGTATGACGGAAATTTAGTTCGGTAGGTAATTTCGGGACATTTTGGAAACTTGGTTGGTATTTTTCGACTTTTACCCTAAAACTAGATAGGTAGACTTAAAGGTGTACAATCTCAACAAGTAGTATTTTGTCCTTTTAGTTCGTTGGTTTATGTGGAGCGATGAAAGCATAGACGTTGTGAGTTTGTTAACAGTTGGATATTCATGAAATTCAAATAGTAGGTTAAAGACAATAGGTCTAGGATCTTGAGAAAAATGATCTTCAATTAGAAATCCTTAGAGAAAGATACGTGTAGTTGAAGTTGTTGGTTAAGAATTCGCATCTTCACATCTAAACTTTTGATCATGGGCTTGGAGGCTTAAGATTATCTAGTGTATCTTTTTCAATCGTCTAATGTTTATGCAGGTTGGTATTTCAAACGTTTAGTTCCACAAAATTAAAGCTTAAAAAGGGTTTGTTTAAGGTTGAATCTTTAAACTTCAAAGTGTTATTTTAGAGTAATTAAGTGATCAAGTTTGAAAATGTTAAAAATATTCAATGTTTAGTTGATTATCTAGGATCTTGAATCATTAAAGTTTGAAAGTATCTATGGGTTTTTGAAATTGCATTCATTGTGATTCTTGGAAGAGAAGCAAGGTCTAGCTTGTCTTACGATTCAAGAAAAATGATGATTTGGAGTAAAAATGTGTATCAAGGTTCCAGTTAAATTGAAAAGACCAAATCTTTAGGGCTTTCTACAGGATTAGTAGATCAAGATATGCAAGTAACAAGTTTAGCATACTGATTGTGAGACTTGTTGAAGAAGTTGAATCTTTAGGGTTCTAAAGAGTTAAATCAACTTGAGAAGGTTAAAGCAAGGTTTGATATAATAATTATTACGAGTACTAAGTTTAACATCGACAATATTGATGTGTATTTTTTTTAATTATTTTACCAAATTTTAAATTTATAAAACTCGTTCACCTATGGTCTACAAATGTACTAACGGGCAGAGTACCCGGTCGTGTATAGTGTAGGTTTGGTGAATCCGAGGTCGTTTTCAAGAGCTAATGGTTTAGATTAATAATTTAAATTGTCACGTTTTTAAAGTTGATTTGGTTTTAATAATGCCAATAACATAAACGCTAAAGTAAAATGGAAGATTAATTCAGGGGAGAAAGGCGTACTAGCCTAGTTATTACTTTATTAGTGTGAAGATGATGTTTTCTAATGCAATGTCTAATTCTCGTTTATTATGGTAGTTCTAATATCGCTAAATTCAAGTTGTAATCACAACCTAGCCTATACTTCCTATGATCTCAATCGCATTGCTCACGGAGATCGGGCATCTAGGTTGTAGTCATTAAACCCCCAACTATCCTAGAGACCTGTCTAGATGTCGACAATCCCACTATTCGACATTAAACCCTCCTAAAAGGTTTTCTCGCGCTTTATAAGTGTCTGATCTAATGTAGGCGGTGGAATGGACAACTCCTACACTTGAAATAGATTTCGTCCTATCTCTAGTAACCCAATAGACTACCTTTCAACATTTTACGCCTACTAAATAGCTAAGAGGATCTACACTAGCCTCAGCAATACCGAAACGCAGGGATCTAACAACTATCAAAAACTAGAATATCTAAACAAACAACAATTAAACTAAGAAACGTGCATTATCACAATAACAAATACATAACTAGGCTAGCACTAAAAATGCTTAGTCACTCATGCTAAAATTTGCAGAAATAATAATGAAAGAAACCATGGATTGATTGAACATTATAATTCTCACAAACAATCGATGAATGATTAATACAAATACGATTAAAGCAAATTCTCCCTTAAATTGATGGTGTTTTGGAGCTGGAAATCCCTTCTAGAGAAGTCTTAGTCGTCACTTCTAAGTCTCCTCTTTAATGAATGATGATATAGCAGGAATAAGGCTTGTATTTATAGCCTCGATCTAGCTACGGCGTAGACTTAAGTGAGGAGCTACGCCGTAGTTATTATGATGCACGTATACTTCCAAAGTTTGATATAGCTATGTCGTAACTCAATGGTACGAGTTACGCTGTATTTGCTTCCTATGTAGACTTCTCCCAAAGTTACGGCGTGACCCCAACAGGTCAACTACGCCGTAGTTATGATTTGACTAGCAATGTTTAGGTCGGGTTGAGTACGTGCTACAACATAGTTCCTTCGAACCAGCTACACCGCAGTTTCTTCTAGGATATGTTCTTTATGCATTTTTCATCACACATCCTTGCAATTCCGCGTCTTTCCATTCCAAAGCTCATATTATCCTAAAACGAAATATGAAACAATTAAGTACACATTTTCATAGAAATCTAACAATTATGAGCATATTACAAGGGAATTTAATACTAAATAGTATAAACTATTTGAGGTTATCAAAAATCAACAAAAAAATGATGTACAAAAGAATGAAGGTTGTGGGTAGGGATCCAGTGAGAAAAAAACTTAAAATAAAAATGATGAAAAGTAATTATAACCACCCATTTGAAATATTGACTTGAACTCGATGCAACTCAATTCATTTAGATGCATTGCCTATAATTTCAAATGTGATTTTGAATTAAAAAATATGAAAAGTCGCACTAGAACCACATTTGGCATGTAAAGGACGAGAAATGCATATGATTAATCTACTTTAATGAAATGCATCTAATATATGTATATAGATCTAATTTTGAGCTAGAAAATACATTAGAATGCATGTAAATGAATAGAGATCAATCTAATTCAAGTCGATGCATCTCAAATGTGTGGTTATTATTACTTCTCATCCTTCTCATTTTATGTTTTCTTCTCACTTGACCTTAACTGTGAAGGTTCTAATCAAGCTAGTATTGAAACAAAAGTTCATGGAATACATGTTTGTTGGTGCAACATTGGCTAAGTGTCCTCTACATGTGAAAAATGACAAATAAACATTCAGGATACATAAAATCACAAACGATAGCCAAAAACCGGTCCGTATCAAAACTGGTCCTGGCACACCAGGTGCTGATCAAAATCGGCTTGATTTTTGAAAGTCGGCTTTCCTCTTACTTGAAAAATGTGGATCTATGATTACAGGTATGTATATGATAATCGAGCTATTAGGTAATAATGAAACGAGGTTTAGACTTAAAGAGATGACCAAAATAGTCGCTCGGGTTTTCCAAAAGCACCAACTCAAAATATTCACTAAATACCTCTAGCCAAGGCCAAAACTCTTTTCTCAAACCTAGGGCATGCGTACTTTCAATATACCATCAAACGAAAGCATTCATATGACCATAATCTGTAACCCCTGCCCTTTTCGTATTTTGAATGTTCTAATTTAGTCCTTCGACTATTTGACGTTTGTTAGTTAATTAGAATACTGTACCGTGTAGACGGTGGTGAATTTATGAGTTATGAAGCATTTTATGGTTTATTACGTATAATAAGCCTTATTGGAGGACACTATTATGCTATGTGAGTTCCGGGTGGTTAACCCGAGAATTTCAGTGAAATGCCAAAAAATGAGTCCCAACATGTCTGTTAATGTCCAAATGAGTTTTTGGGAGGTCTAATATGAAAATATGTCAAGTAAATACTCTAAGTTATTGGAAAAATATTTTTAAAGTGAATAAAAATGCTAAGTAACTTTGGGGAAAAATTTACGATTGAGTTGTGTTGATCCCAAACCTAGATCGATTCCTTACCTTGTAAAGAGTATGTTACCTTGGATAAATCCAAAATAACAATAGTAGAAACTTTGTGTGTATATCAAAGAGTATGCGGAATCTACTCTTTAATATCTAGAAGATATATCAATGAAACAGTGAATATGAATGAATGAACATACGATGTAACAAAACGCTTCAATATTATTAATGATAATAATACGAGTACTCTATCTTAGTACTAGGGTTACAACCTTGAAGCTTACAAGACTCTTAATCTCTGGATCTGTGTATGTGTGTTTGTGAAGATAGATGTGATAGATGTGTTATTAAGATGTCTCAACTAATGCCCTAGAGCCTCCTTTTATAGACTAAGGAGTCCTAGTCGGCTTACAATATATTCCTAAGATATCTCAATCTTTTCTAAACATAAACGTAATCTTCTAAATAAATACATGTATATCTTGTACATAAATATCTCAACACTTATCTTCACACGTATTCTTGTTCTCCAAACAATCTTTATCTCTTTAACTCGTCTTTATCCTCTTGACAGTAGAAAGTCTTCAAACAGTCGTAATCTTTCCACCAGCAGCACTAATAAACATAAGCAGTAGTAATATTAGTACTAGCAGTACTAATATACACTAACAGTAGTAACCTGTACTAGCAGTCTTAACTTTTACTACTAACAGCACTAACTACTTAGCTTATATTTTAGTCTTCAACACTGAGCAGTCTTAACTTCAACTAACAGCAGTAACTTTATGCTATCAGTACTAAACTATACTAACAGTAGTAACTAGCAGTGGTAACATTATACTACCAGTACTAACCACTTAGCATAATTTCCATTATGTACCTGAGCAGCAGTAACTTCTAAGAATCCATGAAGTCTTTTAAGACCCAACAATCCTCCCCTAAACTTGATGTTCATCTTCTGAATCTTCAAGTTTCTTCTTTAAAAGTCTTCATCACACTTCAGGAAGATGCATTCAAACCTTTCATTTTCCTTTTCGCTGCTTTACCATAAGCTTCAGCAGACTAGTACAATCCTTGTGCTTATTAAGACATTTGGATTGCATCCTGACTCCAACACATTTCATTAACAAACTTCACACACACCTCTTTCTTTTCTTTTTTTTGGTTCGTGCCAAACTCAAACACAAGGAGACCATACAATTTTTAATTTTTTCAAAATTTTAACATAACATGAAGATTTGGTAATACATTGGGTTGATTCTAGTAATCAGGTAGTCATTAAAAACAACGTTTGAGTTGTCCGTTTCGCGTCGAAATTTATTTTAAGAACTATTTTTGTTAGACTTTCAAATTTATTTTAAATTGTAACTTTTGGGTTGCTGAAGTGATGTAATATGTTAGTTGTACTGTAACACACCCCAAGTCGATATCTGTAACACCCCCAAATTGGGTCGCAGCGGAATAAGGGTCCGGGGCGTGTTACTTCAAGATCAATAGCACAAGATATATAAGAACGACACAAAAAGTCGTTTAAAATGATACATTGGATTTAATTGAAAGACTTAATACAAAAGCATATAGCTTTACTTGTTCACTGTTGAGTATTACAAAAGTTGTCAATACATTTCCCAAAATATGATGCACCTAAATCTTTAAGCGTGCAATCCAAAATGTAACCCAATGCATCCCTGGCATCCCATGCCTATTGATCTCCTGAAAACATTGCTTAAAACGTCAACAAAAATGTTGGTGAATTCATAGGTTTGATAAATCGTAATATGTAGGACCGCAAGACTTTTTAGTGATAATGCAACACATGCACGCATCACAAAAACTAGATTACATTTACACTAAGCTCATGACACTGAAGCTCGACAGTCTTGTTCGCATAATATTGCTACTCAGCCCGCAATGATGTTTTAACCCGAAAAACATCCCTAAAATTCGACATGTTATATCGTTCGTTCTCGGTGATAGCAAGTCACCCGAACGGGGAGGTCGTTTCCCGAATAGATCTATTAAATAACATTCGCGCTCACATAATGTAATTCCCAACTACATCTATGCAATTGACAGTTCATGATAATGGGCTTAATTGGGTTATCGGTACTTAGGCAATCATGTAATCAATACTTGCGTCCAATTTGTAAAACAAAGCATGTTTCCACCCCAAATAATAGTAAATCAGTAAAACTTGTAAAAAGTGTGGGGCTATGAACTCACCTTGAGTTCTGATAATCCAAATATCGCAGATAAATCGTCACGTAAAAGATCGAATGCAACCTAAGTTATCATAGGTCGTATAAGTACCGAGTACTTTAATATAATCTTATAGTTGTTACATCGTACTATCGTTCGGGCTATCATAATTTAAGAGGTCATGACATGACGTTCGAGGAGTTAGGACACTTTAAATCGTAAATCCAACAACTCGTCGATACGCCATCCGAAGAGGCCTCATTATGAAACTCCCTAGTAGTTAAAATAGTACTTTGATCACCACATAACTTTTATATAGTTCAATCCACCAACTAAATGGTTTTGGTACAAATTGCGTTTAATAAGTAAAAAGTTTATAATTATCGTTTTAGTAAAACTAGCTAAACTTTTGCGTTTTAAGCCGATTTTGAGTTTCTTATGCCCATCTTTTTCGTTTTGGGACGAGTTTTCATAATCTTGGCATTTTTGATATTTTGACCTCTGGTGAACAGTAACTTTTTACTCGTTACATCAGACGTGACTTTTATTAAAAATGTATCGTCGTCGTACAACCCTGTAAAAGTCGTATTTTATTGTTATTAGCTCTATTTTTAGTGATTCTTTCGAGGACGTTCTCGTTTTTGAAAGTTCTAAATTTTATGGGTTTACAATAATATAATTTCTTGTACAATGAATAGTAACTTTTATAAAAATAGTTTTTATAAAAGTTTAATTGTCTGTAAACTCGCGATACTTATACTCGTTCGTTATTATCGAAAAATTGCGATTCTTTATCATTTTAGAATCTCTAAAAAATGTGTATTATTATTAAAAATCATACTCGCTGTTTTATAATTTTTATAAAAATGTTTTTATAAAAATTTACTTACGACTTCGTTTATTAACGTATAACTCGTTTTTAACGTAACTTTTTCGTTATTAATCCGTTTAACAAGTTTCTTACTTTTTTGGAATCGTCGTGAAATGTATTATCTTATAAAAATATAAAATAAATATATTTTTAAGGCACTTTGGGACAGAATGTTTAACTAACATTCATAGGTTCATTTTTGACCTTGTTTTTATGTTTTACCACTTTATACTTTTTACATAATAACCATAAGTGTTCTTATCATGATATAACCTTATTTTAATGATCTTATAACCTTAATATAAGTCCATAATTAACCTTAACTTGCCTTAAGTATTTCTTTAACTTGAAACATATTAAGAAACTATTAAAAAAAACTAATTATCAATAAATCTGTTTACCCCAAAACTAACATGATCAATATTTTATCATCATTTTTAACATGATAAATGTAATGTCACACTTATATAAAAGTAATCCATTATGATCATTCAAGTGTAAATCTCATTTTCATGATAAAATCCTAATGGTGTATTTAAAACTAAATAGAAATAACATATGCTTTAAAAAAAATGAAGATATAAGCGAAACAATAAAGAGTTCAAGGGTAAACTTTTGAGGTTCTGATGATGATGTAAGTATTGCTAAAAACCTTATTTAGCCACAAAACCAAAGCTTGCACAAATAATAACCCTTGTTTTCTTAACAAAACCCTAACTTCCTTTTTCTTAAGTAATACTTGGAAATGGTGATTCAATGCTTGCAAATGCCTTAGTATACCTTAGAATAGATGTATATAGAAGGGTATGGGTTGTAGAAAATTTTGTATGGGTTTAGTTGGAGGATGGTGTTGAGCCGTGAGCTCTATAGGTGCCAAAGAGGATGTTTGTTGAATTTTTAGCTAAGTGTTTATGTATATGTGTTATATCTTTCTAGTCATGCATGTATATAAGATATGGATGACCAAAAAGTGCAATAGTTAGTCAAGGAACATAGTATGGCCATAGGGATGGTCTTTGTTATGGTCATTAGTCAAAGTAAGCTAGGTATGGTGTGGCCTTAAAGAAGTATGGTGTTCATTTATGAAGTATGGTGTGATAATAATGAGGTAAGGTGTACATTTGACCAAAGGAAGAGTTTTCTATGTATAACTTGTACAAATGGCAAGAATTTCGGCAAAGATAGGATATATATGATATATTTTTGCAACTTTTATGTATTGGGTATAAAAGTGGGTATTTGTTGAAGCGTAGAAAAGTTTTGTTTTGGTGTTTCGGGTTTTCTGTGTGCCTAAACGCAATTATCGCGGAAAGTTATACACTTTTAGTATTCCGTTTAAAAAATAGGAATGAACAAAGTTAATAATTATCCTCAAAATAATTATATAACCCTTGCTTGATGTAAACATTTAATTGTTTGATGCCCGATCACATTGAACGCTAATTTTTAGCTTACGCGATTTAAACTTAATTCATGAAATTACAAGCAAACGCGTACAACACTAAAAATAAATAGCATATTTATCGACGTCGTCAAAGACTTGAAAACACAGGGTGTTATATAAAACATTTTCTATCACTTTTGCCGTTCTTGTCATCTCGGCTTCTTTCCACTTGAAACGTCTTTTTGTCGTTCCGAGGTTGTCTCACGAATCTACTCTTCTCTTGAAGAACTTCTTGATGTCTCTAACCGCCATGGCGTATTCTTCGTCTTCACTTCCAGAATCTGAACTCCACTCCTCATACACTTGATTATTTATTTGCCTTTAAGCATAGATATTTTCTTTCTCCTTAGCTTTGACTATTTTGGAATCTTTCTTGATGATCATTTCGTGAACTTTGAGGTTCTCGATAAGTTCATCAAGAGATAGTAACGTTAAGTCTTTCGACTCTTTAATCGCTGTGGCCTTTGCTCTCCATTTAAGATGTAGAGCCCTGAGAAACTTCGTTACGTAGTTCTTACTAGAATAACCTTCATCAAGAGCTTTAAGACTAGTAATAATAGTATTAAATCTAGCAAAAGCACTATCTATAGATTCGTCTTCGGAAATGACAAATTGTTCATATTGTTGAACCAAAAGGTCGATCTTATTATCTTTGACTTGGCTATTACCTTGATGGGTGATTAACAAAGTTTTCCAAATTTCTTTTGCCGTGTTACACATGAAAATTCTTTCATATTTTTTTCTTGGCAAAGCATTGTAAATAACCATTTTGGCTTCATTATTTTTCGCAAGTCTCTTTTTGAGATCATCGGTTTGTTTTTCAAAAGGGATAACCTCATCTAATTTGGTTTCCGGATTTTGTACAATAGGTTGAAAATCACCATTGGTAATAACATGCCAAAGATCTAGATCTTTTGATTTAACATATGTCTCGAATCTATTTTTCCAATAAATAAAACTATCACTTTCAAAAAGTGGTGGTCTTTGCATGGATTGCCCTTCTAGATATTTGTCGGAATCCATAGATCGATCCAAGCTTTAAAATACAGTATATTTTAAAAATCTTGAGTGACCTTGGCTCCTGATACCAATTGTAGGAAACTAGAAGGGGGGTTGAATAGTTTACCGGTTAATTATCCGTTTTAAAACTTTGCTTATAAAATGGTTTGATTCGAGTTGTATGTCAATCAATCAACAATATGAATCACAAGTAAACTATCTAATGTAATGAACTAAATAAACAATAACAATATAAAGAGATAAGGAAAGAAACGATCAAACCAAGACACCAAGATTTATAGTGGTTCGGCTACGAAGCACCTCTTCGCCCTACTCCACTCCCCGAGTACTCCACTCGAGATTTCACTATGTCAACAAGCTCCCTTTAGGCGGAGAAAACCGTTTACACGTCGCTTACTTTCTTTTCCGACACTAAGCTAGATGTCGAGTCCTAATCTTAGCTAGAACCAATCTAAGACTTCACTAAGTCTTTATACACTCACAAGATATATACTCTTGGATTGACACACAATCCAATTTACACAAATACACAATTTACACTATTGGATCTACACACAATCCAATTTACACAACACCACAAAGAAAATATAATGAAGATTTGTGATCTTGAGGAGGAGGAAAGAGATCACTTGATAACAATTCGTTTCTAGATGAATACGATTGTTCTTCTCTTGCACTTGATTAGAAGAAGGGAGGAAGAGGGAATTAATCACTTGAAACAAGATCAAGATATGTTAGTGATCAAGATATGTGTTTTAGAAAGAAAGAAAGAAGAGAGAAAAGTAGATCTGAGAAAATTCGTGGCAAGAGGTTGTGTTTTTCAGATGGGGTGGCCCAGTATTTATAGAAGACAAAAATAGCCGTTACTCTGCTGGCGGTCCCTAATATGTTAGGGGGCCGCCAGGCCTATAAGGGGGCCGCCCGTAGAGTACGCTCCTCTTTTTGTCTTTTAGTGGGGAAGGTGTTATCTGTTTTGGAACCTTCTATTTTGGGGGGAAAAATCTGATTTCAAATTTATTGTTTTAATAAAACATTTCTTTTATGAATAAATATTTTGTGTATATATTTTTGTAAATACACTTTTGTAGAAATGTAAGGTTTAAAAAAAATATTTTCTTGATCACTAATCGTGTTTAATGATTTGTTTATCCATACCTTAAGTGATTAATCTTAGAAATAGAATTTTACGATTAGTAATTTATAAACGTTTAATTTTATCGTAAACGTTTTTACATTTTGTTATTATCAAAACATCGAGAGGTCGAAAAATATAAATAACGTTTTTAGACATTATTTGTATTAACACTATACACGAAAGGGTATACTTGCCCGTGTTTTGTTTTTAGTAAAAATCGGTATTTCTAGTATTATAAATTTAAAGCTTGCAAAACACACATCAAGTTTTTGACGCCGTTGCCGGGGAATTGTTTAAGTTGTTCTCAGTTTGTTTGCTCGTTCTTGGTGCTGTATTGTTTGCTTAAACGTGTTTAGTTTCCTGAATTTTTGTATTTTGCTGCTGCAAGTACGACGCACATTTTCCTTTGTGCGCCACACTTCCCTGTTTCATTTGAATATTTGCCTCGTAAAACTTGCAAGTACGCCACACTTCTCTTGAAGTGTGCTGCACTTCTGCATCTAATCAAACTCGTTCTTAACTGATTAAATTCGGTGCTTTAAAAACCCACCAAACTGTTTTCTTAGGTTTCATAATCATCTGATTACAAGCCTTGTAAATTTGCTCATATTTAGTTTATTCGAAAGACCAAAAATAAAAAATATTTTTCAAATCGTTTTGATTATATATTTTAGTTGTCTAATTGTTTTCTTGTAAATTGATTATATTTAATTTCTGTTAGTTTTGTGTTATTTATTTTTATTTCGTTCGTTGTAATAACAAAAAATTTTACAAACAAAAAACATAAATTTCCAGAAAAGCCGCCGCACTTATCTATCTAAAAAATATCTTTTTATCTATTTATCCTTATTTTCTATATATAATAAAAATATGCGCCGTACTTATCTATCTGATCTAAAAAAAATCTTTTATCTATTTATCCTTATTTTTTATAAAATATATCTAATATATATCTAAAATTTAAAAATATAAAAAATTAGATATATTATAAAAATGTCTTTTTGCAAAACCCTTAAAGTATGTATAAATCACCGATCTTAGGGAAAACAACTCGTAAAAGCATTATCTAAATTAAATAAAAATATGAAAAAGAAGACTTGTAAAATTAAAACTATCCAAGAAGAATCCGTCGAGGTTGAGGTACTCAAATCTTCAACTCAACAATCTTCCGTTAATGAAGTTTTCGTCTTAAATATATCCAAAGAAGATGTTGAATCCCAACCCAATTCACCACCCCAAGAATTAATAAATCTCGATCCCGATGATCAATCCATGTGGGAAAGTGCTAAGACTATAGCACCAACTACTAATTATGTTGTTGTTCGACCAGATGTTGATGACAACTTTGTTATCAATAGTACCCACTTGATAATGATTTGGGAAAATAAATTCGATGGTTATATGCGGGATGATCCGCATGACCACATCCATGAATTTCTCATAATCTGCGACATGTTCAAATATGGTGAAACTCAAAGTGAAGCTGTCAAGCTTTTAATTTTTCCCCTATCCTTGTCCGATAAAGCTAAAACCTGGTTTAATGAACTCAATGAAGAGTCTATAACATCGTGGGATCAAATGATAAGAGCTTTTATAAACAGATTCTTTCCACCTTATGTTAGATATTAGAAAATCCATGTAAAAGACTCGGTCACCCCGTGTAATGTCTAGCATAGGTTAGCTCGTAGCCTTAACATTAATCGTTTAATTACCGTATGACGTATGGTGTTGGGCCGGGTCTTTACCCATATGTTAGCCCACTTAGGGGCATTAAACTCTTGTATTTATACCCCCTTTCCAGCCATGGGAAGAGGTTGGTTGTTCAATT
>BQNB010031859.1:0-34250 GCA_026074375.1 Tanacetum coccineum | reverse complement strand
GTGAAAAGTTCACAAGTTGCAAATATGAGTAGTGATAGCATCTTAACTGATATTTAACTGTGATTTCGTTTTAAGCTTGGTTTAGAGCAAGTGAAAAGTCGAAGACGATGAATTTATCCTTTTTGGGGCATTCTTGGATCGAAATGCATCTTATTTTATGATCCCTAAAGGTGATGAAAATAATGAAAGTCAAATTAGTTAGTTGCTAAAAAAAAGAGAAAAAAAAGAAAAATACAAAAATAATAGTGGTAATAAGTGTATATCTTTAAAAATGGTAAAAACAGGGCTTCTTTAAACTCTTGATTCTTTAATTCCCCTCGATGAACACTTAGCTACTTTTTGAAGTAATTAGTCGAGGGGGAACGAGATTCTTAGTTTTCTAAGTGCTTACTTATAGCATTGCGTGGGGACACGACAATATCTTAGTATGGGGGATTTTGGTATGTGTTTAATTACACATACCTTTGACCACTAAAACCGGACTTAAATGACTAAAAACGTACCAAAAATACATTGTATTTGTATGTTTTACATTTGTCTTATTCAAGAAATGGATATCCAAGAAAAGGACAAAAATAGAAGCCAAAACGACAAAACCGAGCACGAGAACGAAAAGACGATGAGAAGTCAAAAAGTCAAAGTCAAAGTCAACAAAAGTAAAAAAGTCAAAGTCAACCCCGGGATGAGGCATTGAAAAGAGCATCGAAAACCAAACCCGAACACCTAAATTGCCAAAAGTGGCCCGTACCCACCTAGTGGGCCAGGGACAACCCACTTATACTTATACTTTATAAACTTTAAACCTTAATAAAAAGCCCAACTCACTTTATTTTTATACCCAGCCTAACAAGCCTATCACCACTTTTATAACACCCCTGTTAACAATCCCACTCATGTTACCCTTTTAAACTCACCCCCATTAGTCCTTTAAGGACTAACGGTGCAAACCATTCCCAAACCTCAAGGACCAAAGTTGCACAACTTAAGGACTATCCCTGCAATACAATTATACACCTTGAGGGGCCTTTCTTGCCATTTCCCAAACTTCAAAGTGGGGGCGGGAACACTGTACATCTCTTTCAGTGTCCTGTCTCCACTACCCACCAAATAACAAACCAACATCATCCCCCTTTCTTCTCCTCAATGTCGACCAACACCTTTGACAACCTTATCCCTCCCCAATTGCCACCTTGGCAATCTCCAATCATCCTATTCGTCAAGGAATAAAGACAAGAAATCAATGGATTTGATCATACAACTTGGGGAACACTCAATTTGGACGGCTATGATGACATTTGTAACCTCTCACACATAAGAAGCACGCCTACAAAAGCTCTCAGCAAAGAAGCACACCTCTTAGAACCTTCATTAGCTTAGTATAAATAGGTCCTTTGTAATCCATTATTGGCATCTAGTTTTTTTACTTTTCAGCTTATTTTAGTTCTATTTTAGCTTATTTTACTTTTTCCTTGTAATGTTTTTAAAGAGTTTAATGAAATTTTAAGTTTGGTTTTAAAATCTGTTTGCAAGTTTTTAAGTTCTTATATGTTTCAAAATCCACTATAAGCTTTTATATTAAGCTCTTATAAGCTGTTTGTACTTAAGCAATGAAAACTTTTTAGTTTCTTGTTGCTTAATAACTAGTTCACAAAAACTCACTCAAAAAGCTCTTTGGAAAATAAGCGTAAAAGGGAAGGGCTTATATTGCTATTACTAGCTTGTTTTATACAAGCTAGAGCTTGTAGAATAGCTCTAAGAGCACTTGTTTGCCCTGTTTAAGCAAGGGCCTTTGTAAGTTTCCATTTTTCCATTTTTAGCTTATTTACTATTCAACTGCTTATTTGTGCTTATTATCTGCTTATATTTGCTTATTTATGTTTGCTTATGATGTTTAGTGCTTATTATGCTTGTTTTATAGTTTAGAAATCATTTGTTTTAAGTTTTCTTAAATTTGTCTTAAAGTAGCTTAAATTTTTGCATAATCTGTTTTAGCTTATTTGAGTGCTTATTTGTTATTGAGATATGCTTAATATTGATAATATAGCTTATTTAACATCTGGTCTTGGTAATTTGTGGCTTAAATAATTCTAAATCAAGTTTTAAAAAGGATTAATAAACTTAAAAGGGTGTTTGGTTTAACTGATTTTAAAGGTCAAAATGGGTCAAAAAGCACTAGAACAAATCTTGGATTTCGTCACACATGCTCTTTTTTGAACGGCCACACAGTCAAATATTTAGGTGACTAAATGTACCAGGATAAAATAAACAGCCACACTTGAACTCATTTTGTGTGACCATTTCAGAATTTCATTGTCACACATTTGAATATTTATGTGACTAGAGGTAACTGGTAATTTTTTGTTGATTATTTAGTCACTTATAATTTGGGACGTGTGACAGATACAAATAAGTTTGAAACATTAGTCACACTATATATATACATATGTGACAAATATATGTCACACAATTGAACAGTGTGACCAAAATCCATATGTGGTCACATGAAGTAATTATGTATGTGGCTAAATCATATAGTCAAGTTTGTCACACATTATTTAAAAGTGACTGCTATTTTTTGCTGAATATTTAGCCACATATGAATTTGAAATGTGTGACAACTGAAAAGTAAGTTTGAAGCATTAGTCACGATATACATTTAAAAGTGACAAATATATGTCACACACTTGAACAGTGTGACCAAATGTCATATATGGTCACACTAAACCATAGACATACATGATTAATTGTAGGTTGCTAATGAAAGCCATGTTTTAGTTTAGAGGCATCAGTTTTTTTTATAAAAATTTGAAATGCCTTCCAACCCTCCAAAACGAAATTAGATTAATACTTCTCCCGCCCCTCCCAAAATTATTTCCCCCAAATTTGTTTTCCCTTTTTCTCACCCAAAACTAAAATCAGATTAAAATTTGTTTTCCCTATTCCATCGTACCTCTTTCTCCAGTTCTGCCTCCTTCCTTAATCTCTAGCGACTCTGTCACACCTTAATATTTCTTCACCCATTTGATTAACTTTCCAACCATTTGATTGCATCTTCCACCTGACATTCAATTAAATTAACCCTAGGAACAGTGTTTTTGATTTTAACGTTCTGTAAAAAAGGTTAATTCATTCGAGCTTTTTGATGCGAAAGTCAGCATAAGGTCTAAGATGCATTTGCTATCAACGATAAAAGGTATGTTGCAATCATATACCAATCGTGATTTTGTGTTTATAGTTCTTTATGATGAAGCTGTATGTTATGGCTTCTAATGGCTATCTTCCTACACTTGTGTTTAGTCCTGAACAAGGTTTTAATAGAGTACTAAAGGTGAGTTTCATGATTTTTTGGTTGTGTTTTTTTATTGGTTTTGATTGAATTGTGTTTTTTTGGTTTAGTACTAGGTTTGGCGTGATGAATCTAGGGGTTGATTGTGGCTTATGGCTTATTTGGTTTTGGGCTTATGTCTCATAAGCTCACTGAACTTTGACAGGATTACCATGTATAATAAACTAAAGACTGTAATTGTTGGTACCCTTAACTGAATGTCTAATGTTTATTTGTTTTGAAATAAAACCTAAAAGGCCTAATAATACACCTCATATCATAATTGTTTTCTATGTAGGGACGTGGTACTGTTGTTGCTACTGGTCGTGTTGAACAAGGGATGATTAAAGTTGGGGAGGAAATTGAGATCATAGGGTTGATGCAGGTTAATTCATTGTGTTTATTGAACTTATTTGTCTGAGTTGTAGTGGATCCCTAATATTAGTTTCGCATACCTGGTTCTATCCACTTCATGGTTAGATAATACTGGTTTAACATTTTCATGTAAAGTGTAGGAGTTGTTAAGTACTAATGAATAATTATGCTATAAAGAACGTTTGCGAAGTACTAATGTATAATTATGCTATAAAGAACGTTTGCGTACCAAAAGCGCTGACTCCTCTTGTAAGGATCATACGATTGATATGGGGCTTTTACTATTATGTATTCCATTTGGTATTTTGTTCTGATAATCTGTACAAAAGAATCAGTAGTCTCAAATACTGTCTTATTTGCAGGTTTCATTTTTCAGTGACGAGGAAGAGACAACGAGCAGACCTAAAGCAGACGCTCTTTTTATTCCTAGGGAGAATCTAAGCGCTTTGGTTATTCGCCCTTTGGAAACATGGCCTGGAAACGCATCCGCTGAGAAACCAAAAGGTGTTTCCTCTCCTGCATAAACTAATGGTAAATATGTTTTATCAGCATTACATCTTTGAGACATCGTTATATTGACTACCTAGAT
Organism: Tanacetum coccineum; assembly: GCA_026074375.1. NCBI lineage: Eukaryota > Viridiplantae > Streptophyta > Magnoliopsida > Asterales > Asteraceae > Tanacetum > Tanacetum coccineum. The sequence goes on along the minus strand of BQNB010031859.1, from coordinate 29,961 downwards.
ATTTGTTAAAGTGGAATATTATTACCAGTTACAGTATATGAATCTTATGTGTGATTACCTTTGCTAATAAATTTGACATCCATTTTTTTACACTCACACACACAGTATATTAGGGATCATGAGAAAACTCATTTCGGTGGAAAACCCAGAAAACACTAAAAAAAAAACCAAACATAATGCCGTAAGAAAAACCATACAGATTGCCATAATTTTTTAAGGCTAAAAATTGTTTTTTCAGGCAAATATGACCTCGATTTACTCTCTGTAAAAACCCAAAAAAATCAAACAGATGCCCTAAAAAACTAAACAGATGCCTAAAAAAATCTTTTGTATAGCCTAAAAAAATTAGGGCATCTGTTTGGTTTTTGAGTTTTTTATAGACATTATATCGAGGTCATATTTGCCTGAAAAACCAATTTTTAGAGTCTGAAAAAATAGGGCATCTGTTTTGGTTTTTTTTTAGGGCAGTCTAATTGGGTTTTCTGAGTTTCTGAGGTTTTCTAGGCAATATTTTGTTTTCCTGAAACCCATCCCTTCTATATATTTAATATATATATATATATATATATATATATATATAGAACAGATAGAAAATTTAGACCATGATGCACGATTATTGATGCAGAACAAGATTTACAATAGGGGATAGGCAAACAATTACTCAGCAAAAAATTGATACACATGCACACAATGCAAATAACTAATACACATGCAAACAGGAGACACACACACACACACTCATATATCACATTAACTATAGGGCAACTATTGAAACAAGGCAATTACTAAGGAAAATCAAACCTAAGATAATCACTAAGTGACAAGATAGGGATTAATTATACTTAGATAAGGATATGCTATTGGATTGCCTAGATTATGAGATTTGTTCTACAAGAAAAAATCGAGTATAGTTTGCCTATAGAGAGTGTATAATTCGCATATGTTAAGTGCCTATGTATAGTTCGCTTGTGTATGGTACCTACGTATAGTTCAGCTGTTAAATTTTCATGTATAGTGCGCCTATGTAAACCTTAAACGTTTAGTCGCCTGTTAATTTATACAAACGTATTGTTCGCTGGTTTATGGGAACATATAGTTCGCTGAATTAAATACCAATGTATTATTTCGTCTGTGTAATCTCGAAACTATGAGTTAGCTTGCATTAATTCTTGGATTGTTTTGCTTGTTAGTGATGAATGTATAGTTCGCATATGTAAGTTTTTACAAAAACATTTTTCACATTTTTTGGCCATAATATCTATCACAACTTGATCACATAGCATCTAGGAATCATTCTAACATCTTTTTAACATGAATTAACCACAAAAAATTTTGATTTATGCCAAGTTCGAGCCATATAAACGCGACCCAAAATATTCAAGATTTTTCAAAAGCATGTTAAATAACACTCAAAAGCATTCAAACATTCATTATATCAGTTCTAAACCCAAACCCATTTCTTTTTCTCAAGTTCTTGCCCATTTTCAACAATTTTGAAATCAAGAATCATTCGAAACTCATGAATGATTTATCCCCATTAAAAACCATTATGGATACAACAAATAGACCCCTAATAGACCAAAACCCCTCAATCAATTTAACTTTTCATCCACTTTTTAAGGTGTCTCAAGTTAGGTCGTTTTTAGGGTTTTTCACGCATAATTTCAAGGTTTGGTCTGATTATATGGGTATTATATCATTAAAACACGAGTACCTTAAGCTTAAAACGAAGATTGATCAAATTCTTGAAGGTCTTGAAATTTAACAATGGTGGATTAAGGTTTTGAGAGTTTGTGTGTTTGTGTGGTGAATAGGAACGGGGCAAGAGGGGTTTATGTTTAAATCTTTTGAGATTTGGCATAAATGCCCCATGAGGTTTAATAATGTTTTAGCTCTTCTATAAAACTATTCCTAAGGCAAACAAAAGTTTCCTAAGTGGCAAAACTAGTCCCTAAGGTTTAGTAATACAATAAAAAGTCTCACATTTTGCATTAATACCCCCAAAAGATTACACAAATAACATGTAAACCCAAATTGAGTTAAACTTAATTAACTCCCCTTTGATTATTCACCCGATATCATTAAAACCTTTTCTGATTGACACATTATTAGTTGTGAAGAAGATGATTTTGACCGTTTCTCCCCCTCAAATAATGACTCGTTTTCTATTGAAAGATTTGTAGTCGTTATTTAATGGATCAAAATTGTCTAGAAAATGATTTTTCTGATGGATTCGAAAGATCTTATGTTATATTTTGAAAAACAACACCCAAAAAAAATAAAAATACGAATTTCTTTTTTTGACACATAAGCGCACTACACGTACAACTGGTGGCTTTAAAAGGAAGCACGGTTGTGATACAAAGTAATCACAAGCCTTTGAATGGAATATAAAGTAATTCATTTCGGAGAAAATAAATTTTCGTTGTGGTTAGGTGCAAGTGTCTTTTTGACGATATTCTTGGCCTTGAGATTGAAGACCGAGTTACTTATCGGAAATAATGATGCCATTTGGCATGTTTTGAAAGCTTTTGAAACTTCTTCTCGAACTTCATTTACAGCCTCGTATCATTATTGAATGACATTTCTAAGACCATAAATGTTATCGATTTTCAGAAGACATGCCAGAGATTTAATATTTTTATCTTTTTCTGATTTTTAATTTTTTTTTTTGTTTTTGTAAAATTTTATAAAAAGGAAAATCTTTCTGGATTTTTTATGTTTTCATATATACATATATAGGATTTGAGTTACCAACTCGTTCGTTTCCTCTGCTAGATGTTTCAACGTTTCTGGAGGCATACTTTTCATCCCTAGCTTATCGATCAAGAAGTTAAATCTCTCTCGAGGCAAAGGTTTAGTAAAGAGGATCAGCAGTTGGTATTCAGTCCGGACCATAGTATTAGATCATCGATTCATTCTCCACTTGATCCTTTATGAAATGGTAGCGAATGTCGATGTACTTTGCTCTTGAATATTGAACACTGTTGCAGCATAAAGCAATCGCACTCTTGTTGTCGCAGTACAGAGGGATCTTATTTAATTGAAAGCCATAATCTGTTAGCTGTGAAGCATCCAAAGGAATTTTTGAGCAAAACACACAGATAATGCAATAATTCAGCCTTGTACTCGATATTGTGTGCACTTTTGCTTCTTGGACGACCAGTAAAAGTTTATACCTACAGTAACTGAGCGTTTCTCTGATGTACTACGTATAGTATCTGGCCACCCCGCATGATCGGTATCTGCATAAAAGTTTGTGAGTGACATATCGACTCCTTTGAGTAACATAGTCCCCTTGTTAATGGTTTTCGTTAAGGTTTCGAAAGTTTCGTTTCACCGCTTGTAAGTGGCTCTTTTTTGGTAGGCTTAGCCTGATTACCGGGCACATAGAAACACATAGTTAAGGCCAGGTTACTGGCTATAAGATACATTATCCGGATCAATCATGCCCGGTAAAGTGTAGCATCAACTGTTTCCCATGCAGATCTTCGTTCTAGTTTTTCAATCATGGGTGTGTCTACAGAATCATTAGATTGCAAACCATAATTTTTAACCATTTCAGAAGCATATTTAGATTAGTTTATAAAGATGCCCCTGGGACTTTGAGAAATTTGTAATTATAAAAAGAATGAAATTTTCCCCATCATCGACATATTGAACTTATTGGTCATCTAATTAGCAAACTTATTACACATGGCAGTATTAGTGGATGCAAATATTATATCGTTAACATAAATTTGTAACAGTAATATGGTTTCTTGCATTGTCGTGTGAAGAGTGTTGGAGCACTGCACCTTTGAGAGTAATGTTGAGGAGATAAGGAAGCTTGATAGCATATCATTACCATGCACGATTGCTTGTTTTAGGACAGTAAAGACCTTTTGAGCTTGGTACAATGCGATCCGGGTTGTTGAATAACAAATCCTTCTAGTTGAGAAACATAGACCTCTTCTTTGAACTCGCCATTCAAGAAAGCCGTTTTGACATCCATTTGGTAGATTGTCATATTTTTATGAGCGTCATTTGCTACGAAGATACGAATGGCCTCTATTATAGCGACTGGTGAAAATGATTCCTCGAAATCGATACCCTTTTTTTGTCTGAATCCTTGAGCAACTAGTCGAGCCTTATTCTTTAGTACCCTACCAGATTCATCTATTTTGACCTTATAAATCCATTTGAGTTTGATCAAGAAGACTTTATCTGGACACGACACCAATTTCCAAACTTCAAGTCTTTCAAATTCATGAATTTCTTCTTGCATTGCATCGATCCATGACGGTTCAGTCATTGCTTGTTTGAAGTTCTTTGGTTCTACTGAAGTTAGGAAAGCATCAAAATAACACCACATGACATCAGTTTCAAGTTGTTTCTTTGTAGATACAGAGCGAGAAGGATCACCGATCACGTTTGATATAGGATGATCCTTAGTCCATCTACCAATGTGTTCAAATGGAGTGTGGATTTGTCTCATATTAGATGATGATCTTTGAGAAGTTGAGTCTTCATTAGGATATTCGTTAAGAGGATCATCATAAAATGTTGGTGTTTTTGGTGATTTTTCAAAACCTTGAGAAATGATTGGAGAATGTTATTGTTCATGTGATGAGGGAATACTTGTTGATGGAGCATCCTGGTTAATGGAAGTTGACACAGGAGAATCAGCTAATACTTTAGCTCTTAGAGCAGCAGCTTCTTGAACTGGATAGACAGCAATTGTTGGAGGATTATAGTATTCATCGAACATTGGTTGAAACAAATGATCCCAATCATTTCTGTTTAGTGGAATACAAGGCTGTTGAGAAACAAGTTTTGAAACGAGTCCTGTATTAGATGTAACATGAGTCATATAATGCAGCCTGGGTCCTGAACTGAATTGTTCAGAAGCCATTGTTGTTAGCTCATCGAACGTTACATGAATTGTTTTAGAAATTATCCGAGTCCTTCTGTTATAGATTCTGAACGCTTTCTTTGTAGGCGCGTAACCAACGAAAATCCTAATGTCTGCTTTTGCATCAAATTTACCCAGATCCTCATGGTCATTGGTAGGATAACAAAGTGAACCAATTTCGGTGGAAAGAATGATTAAGGTCTGGGTTTCTTGTCTTGCATAAGCTCGTATGAAGTTTTGTTGTATCGATGGCGTATCAAGGAACGGTTTTGGGTGTAACAAGCTGTATTGATAGCTTCGGCCCAGAGAAATAATGGAGCTTTAGAAAATATCAGCATTGTTCGACCGGCTTCTACAAGAGTCTGATTTTGCCTTTTGACAACACCGTTCTGCTAAGGAGTGCGGGCTACAGAAGTTTGATGCGAGATGCCAACATTTTCATAAAATTCATGAAGTGTCTAATTGACAAATTCGGTTCCATTGTCTATTTGAACATTCAATGACGTGGGCATTTAAACGTACTTGCTATGTTTTTAATTCATATTTGATGATTGGCCGCAGGAGCTTCAGCTTTTTGTCTTTAAAAAAATCTAACCCAGGTAAATCTTGAGTAATCATCGACTATCCTATAAGATATACATTTTCCCGTTAATACTAGCCATACGCATTGGGCCACACAAATCTATATGTAAAAGATATACTTTCTCTTGGTTAGTGTCTTCAGGTTTGGGTTGATGAGATGATTTTTTTCTTTTCCTTAATGCACATGCTGAACACAAATGATCTTTTTGAAATTTAAGTCTATGAATTCCTCGTGCAAGACCGTCTTTAGCTAGCTTGTTCAAAGTACCAAAGTTGAGATGAGTAATCGATGGTTGCCATAACAGCTCCTGTAGACGTTGGAAGCTTTTGGATAGGAGACAGATCAGAGAGATTTAAGCATGTCTTCAGAGAAATTGATTACATGATTGTTGTATTCACGGGACCCTGATAAGTAGAATCACCACCTTCGATAATTGAGACATAACAACAGTGTTTTTCGAAAATTGCCCCTTTCAAGTTCCTTGGTCACAAAAAATTGATCACAGAAAAATTGTTTTGTCCAAGTCCTTCAACATAGTATACACTTGAGATAACAACGTTTCCCAGCTGATAGTCACTATTACCATAATCCTTTGCAATTTTTTGGGTCTTTCTGGAATCTAACATGTACCCAGAAATTTACTAATCAAAGTCTTGAGCTGAGAGCGATTCCCTGTATGTATTTTAAACATCCAGAGTCCAGATACTAGAGTACAATCTAGACAACCTATCATGACAAAAGAAGAAGACAATGGAATATCTGTTGCATTAGATCCCCAAGTTTGATTGGGTTCCGAGTGGTTAGCATTCTTAGATTCTACAATCTTAGCTATTTTACTCGAACCTATGTTTTTAACATTTTTGGGTTTCCTGCTATAGACTTTAATCTCCAGTTTTTGTATTTAGCCTGAGTGGGAATTGGAAATTTGCTTACAGGACACTACGTAGTTTAAGGTGAACCTAGTTTATAAGGGCTATGAATTACCAAATTATAGTGGAAGGTTTATTACATGTTGGTTTCCACTTAAATCCTACTTCAGTGAATACAATACTTGTAGGTTTCCAAATATTTTGTTTTTTATGTTTCTTAGCAGATTTAGTACGTTTATTCCCATTTTGCACAAGATCAAGAATACATTTATCATGAACACCATCAAACATAGATTTATTACAAGTAGCACAGAGAATTTTAGAATTCGCATTTAACAGTGAATGCTTAACATCAACATCACAAACAGGTTTAACAACACGATTCATTTTATTAACTTTCTTAGGTTGGTCTTCTACTTTATTCTTCTTGTTCCTACTTGGTGTCTGCGAGATCCTATTATTCCTTTTATTGCCTGGAGGCTTTGATCTGCAATTACTAGTAGAACACTTCACTCTTGTAGAAGACAACACAGGTGTGTTAGAATCTGATGTATTAGAAGACTCTACCTGTTTAATGTTGCTTAAGGAAGTGAGAGGTTCAGCAAACCTAACTTTCTTGACTTTTTTCATGGGTGAGACAACAACCTTCTTAGTACTAGGTGTTACTGCAATAGGGCACGTATCTTGAACATATACAAGAAACTCCTGAATTCTTGTAGCATACTTACAAGCAAAGTCTAACTCTCTATCTAAAGGGTTGTTTCGCCTTAGCTTGTTCGACTATTTCCCGAAGAATATTAGCTTGTTCTTGAGTGTTCCTAAGATAGGTTATGTGAACTTTCCTGTTTTGCAATAACATAGGAGGCAACGGTTCTAAATCAAGCTTGAACATGCCTGGAGCAATAGTGGTGGCAGAAGGTACGTGAACAACATTTTCAACAATTTCTTTCACTTTTAATTTTTGTAAATTGTTTTTTAATGATGTTATCACAAAAACCTTGTCTTGAATTTGAGCTTTTAAATCCTCATTTTCCAAATATTTTAAGTTCAGTTTGTTAATTAAAGAGTCATTTTGTTCTTTATGACGAACACGTGTCCGTTTGATTGAGTCAACCTGATCTTTAAAAACCTGTTTCACATGATTAATTTCATTACAAAGACGTTCGTTCTCAGAAAGCAAGTTTGCTACACTATTTTCCAGTTCCTTATTTATGGGCTCAAGATCACATTTATAAGGATTAACGTTCTCTTCCTTGGTATTCTCTCTCAAAGATTTTATAGTTGCCTTCAACTTACAAATGGTCTTGTCTGTATCTTGTAGCCGAGCTTTCAAATCATTAATTTCAAAATATTCTTGAATTTCAACAACATTTTGATTAACGCAAGATTCATCATTATGAAAAACTTCTTGTTGTAATTGCATTGATGCTTCGAGAGAAATACAATATTTTTCAAGTTGTGAATAATTTTTCAAAAAATCATTATATGCTTGTTTTGATTTGGAAAGCTCAACATCAAGATTCAAACACTTTTCACACGATTCACACACTTTTCACACGATTCACACTCTTGTATTTCAATATTCATAGAATCATTATTCAAAGACATAGAATTCATCACAGTTAATATTACATCTTGAAACATGATTGTTGATCCCAAACCTAGATCGATTCCTTAGGTTGTCTAAGGTTAAATTACCTTGGATAAATCCAAAATAACTTGTTGTAGAAACTGTGTGTATTTTAAAGTGTATGCGGAATCTACACCTTAATACTCTAGAAGTAAAATCAATGAAATAGTAATCTTGAACAACAAAGATATAACCAAACACTCCAATATTATTAGATCAATAATACAAGTACTCTTAACTTAGTACTGGGGTTACAAACCTTGAAGCTTTTCTTAATCGACTTTGACAACTATGAAAACTGATAATGATACGTCTGCGTGTTTTGTGATTTTAGAGATATCTCAACTAATGCCCTAGAGCCTCCTTTTATAGACTAAGGAGTCCTAGTCGGCTTACAATATATTCCTAAGATATCTCAATCTTTTCTAAACATAAACGTAATCTTCTAAATAAATACATTATGTATATCTTGTACATAAATATCTCAACACTTATCTTCACACGTATTCTTGTTCTCCAAACAAACTTTATCTCTTTAAGTCGTCTTTATCCTCTTGACAGTAGAAAGTCTTCAAACAGTTGTAATCTTTCCACCAGCAGCACTAATAAACATAAGCAGTAGTAACATTAGTACTAGCAGTACTAATATACACTAACAGTAGTAACTTGTACTAGCAGTCTTAACTTTTACTACTAGCAGCACTAACTACTTAGCTTATATTTTAGTCTTCAACACTGAGCAGTCTTAACTTCAACTAACAGCAGTAACTTTATGCTATCAGTACTAAATTATACTAACAGTAGTAACTAGCAGTGGTAACATTATACTACCAGTACTAACCACTTAGCATAATTTCCATTATGTACCTGAGCAGCAGTAACTTCTAAGAATCCATGAAGTCTTTTAAGTCCCAACAATCCTCCCCTAAACTTGATGTTCATCTTCTGAATCTTCAAGTTTCTTCTTTAAAAGTCTTCATCATACTTCAGGAAGATGCATTCAAACCTTTCATAGACCTTTTTGCTGTTTCACCATAAGCTTTAGCAGTTGATAGCACATCTCATTTTGATGATCAGTTTGAAGTTTCTTGTTGAGCATATTGGTGATGGTAATTGGTGTGAGGGGATATCTCTTTTCAACCAACATAAAAATGTGAAGATTATCAAACCTTACAAAGTGAACTCCAGATGAATCAATCAACTTCCAAATGGTCACCCTGTATCCTTGTCAATAGTCACTCTGTATTCCTTGCAACAATCTCCATACACCACCTTTTATATGTCGTTGGTTCAAAACATAACTTTCAAATCTCCATACAACACTCTTTCAAAATCATTTTCAGGCCTTGTATCACCATACTTTGCCTTCACTATCCTCCAAAGAACTCCAAGTCCTTCTCTATTATACCATGCAGCATCCTACAATGAGAGAGTTCTCTTGGAACTTCCATCTGCTCTTATCAGCTGATAATGTATCATCATCCCCTCTTTATGAAGCTTATAATCAATAATCACTGGTAATTTGGTAGCAAGTGGAATAGCATCAATTGCTATATCTTTATCATTTTTAATCATTAAAAGCTTCTTTAACTCAACTTCATTATCTTCATCAACTTCCTCTGACTCTTGTTCTTCCTCTACTTTTTGTTTCTTTCAGGATTCTTTCTGTTGTTCTTTCCCTGCTTTTTTCCTTCCAAGCATCTTCTTTCTGCTACCTTTAGGTGTTTCCTCTCTACCTTCTTCCTTCTTTTATTTGCTTTCCTGTACCTTAGAACCCATAGCTACAAAGGTATTTACTCTCTTCATTTCCTTATCAAACAACTTTTGAATTTCATCAAAACTCTTTCCTTTTAGTTGTTTGAATGTATATCCACCCATGTGCTTAAGATAAGTAGACATTTGAATTCTCTTTTATGCCTTGGTAGGAGGTATGTTTCTCTTTTCTTGTGCTCTGAGAGTAGCAAAATGCTTTCTTCTTTTCTCCATCAGTTCCATAAATACCTTTTCCTTTATCTTTAGAACTTGAAGGTTGTGTCTCTTGTGGAACTCTGAACTCACTTGGCTCCTGTACAACCACCCCTCTATCCTTGGGTCTTGTAGTTATTGCTGTTGTGGCAGCAGTAGTAACAACTTTAGGTTTAGCTGCTTTAATCTGTATAAGTGTTTGAGCCAGAGTGATTTCCTCATTAGTTGTAGGAATGGCACTATCATTAATACTAGCAGTAGTAACTGCTTCACCAGCAGTACTATCATCAGGCTTCTTACTCTGTTCATCTTTTCCATCAACCTTAGCTTCCACATGCATCACATCATCCTCCAAAACTCTAGAATCAAACATTAAATCATCATTTTGTCTTTCTTGAGTTTCATTAACCAAAGAAACATCAACATCGGCATCAATATCTTCAATAATCCTCCCCTGTTTGGATGCATCTTCAGGAGCACCCAAACTCTCCTGGTCTTCAGAGGACTCAACTCTCGCTAGACAAAACCAATCTTTAAAGAGTGTCTTTTCAACCTATAGGTTCGTTGACATTTTCCTCCTTTCTACAACCTCTGGAACCTCTATCTCAAAGGCACAATCTCCTTAGCTTAGCATCCTTATTCTTTAGTATAATTAAGAACCTGTGTTTGCAATTTGGTACATAAAATCATCAAATCAGTTAGTTGCATGCTATCCTCACCACTAGGTTGTAGATCATTGGAAGGTGTTGGTATACTCTCCTCATGCTCTGCCTCATCTTGAGGAACCTCTGCCTTATCTTGAGGAACCTCTGCCTCCTGTCTCTGAGCCTCTTAAATATTATATATCCTCCTTGGTTGGGAAGATGAAGATGGTTGATCAATAATGTGTATTGGAGTGGAATCATTGGATGATTTAAATCCCTCACCCATTTCTATTAAGCCTGTTAACCATCCCCTGGGTAATCAAATAAAAGTGTTTATATAGCTCTCCATAGAAATCCTTTCAGCTCTCTTTTAATATTGGCAAGAAACTTTCTGATGGTATGAAAAGGGATTAATCAAAAAATCTTCTTGTTAGTTGACGATATTTACCCATTTATGATTAATGAAAACTGGAGAAATGTGGGATACAGCAAGAATTTGACTCCTCCATCTAAGTATTTCACCAGGCATTAAAAGATATACTTAGATAGATTAAACTTCTTATTAGTTGCCAAGCATATGACCAAGAAGCCATGAACTACTGAACTCATTCCATGCAGTGGATTTAGCACTTAAGCATTGAGTAATAGTATGAATGAAATACTTCCACCGTGGAGAGAAAAAGGCTTTATAAAAAGTAAGCTTTTGAGAAGGCTTTTTATACCCCATACGAAACCAATTCTTCAAAGATAGTAGCAGTTGGAAGACAATCAGTATCTTCTGCATCATCCAAGTGAAGATCTCTCCTTATGCTTGACTCCGTAACAATAACCCTCTTCTTATCAACTAGGGCTTGTAACTGTCGCACTCCATTAACTGTCTGTACCTTGGCAGTTGCCCAAAATTGTTTAATACAAGATGTGTAGAGTACTGGATTGACTGTTAAAGCATATGAAACAGAACTTGCTTTCAGGAAATCGATTATCTCCGCAAACCCATCACTTTCTTAGGGTTTTTCCAAGAACACGACCACATTGTGTGTTTCAACAAACTTAGGGCTTGACATAATGATAAATATGACGATCAATGATGAAAATTGAATTAGGGTTTATGGTTAGAGAGTGTTTGAATAAGTGAAATCGAATAAAGAAGTAAATGAAAGCCTTAATCAAAGTATTTATAGAATCACCCTCAATAGCAGAAACTTGAACTGGCAGTATTAACATACACTTAACAGCAGAAACAAATACGGACAGTACTAATTTAAGCCTAACAGCATTAACTTAAGCTTAGCAGCATTAAGTTGAAACTGAGCAGTAGTAAAAAGATTACACCAGTAATCATTCAATGTTCATTCCAATAAGCAACTTTCATCATCAAATTTGATTCACACATACTCTCTTTCTGTTTTTATGCTCACAACATCTCTCAATTCTTTTTGCTCACATAATCACTCATTTCTGTTTTTATGCACACATCTCTCATTCTATTTTTAAGCTCATAAAATATCTCATTTCTTTTGGCTTACCAAGACACTCTTTCTATTTTTATATGACAGTTGTGTACCAAATTTCGTCAATTTCAATGATTTTCATATTGTCCTCCCCACTTCCAAGTGTGTAACCTCATGAGAGAGGTGGATCAATGGACTGTTTAGATGTAATCTCAAACCTAGTTTGAGCATTCACATCCCCCAATATGGTATCTTGGCACCTGGGACCACTACCTGAATCAATTCCCTAAGGAGTTGATTCATTAAGTGTTGCCATGGATTGGGTCTTATTTGATGTTACCACTGTTCTGCTCTGCTTCTAAGCTAGAAGCAGTAGTGGCAGCCCTTTCCATTCTGTCACCCAACTCCTTATGGACAGCCTGATCACCAACCTTTGTCAGGGGGACCACTAGACTGAGGTATCTTGGTGTCCCGACCTCTTTTGATATGCCTAGATGAGTTTTGATCCCTTTTGAACATACTCGTGATATAACATATCCTTTCATCCATGCTTTTTGGTTGTAGAAATAAGGAACCTCCCCTCAAACAATGCCTCAAGTAATAAAAATTGGAAACAGTTACAACTTTGGTGCCCATGTCCTCTTAACAGCATTAACATTTGCCTGGCAGTAGTAATTTTCTGCCTAGCAGTATTAACCGAAGTCGAACAACATTAACTCTATCTTCAATAATTATGCAACAACATGCCTCTATTCATCATAAGCGCACTAGAAAAGACTAGATAGACATGTGGGAATTCATGAGGATCCATATTTATGCATAACCCATGAATAAAAGTTAAACTCTGTGAACCAAGACCATTATCTATCTTCAAAAAGGTGAAGCATTCAACATCTTGTATTCAACACGCTTTACCTGCAAATGTTAGTTCATAGTCAAATATACAAACTCCAGAAACATTTTCTTCTTAACAGCATTAACTATAACTAACTAGTTTAATCAAACTTAGCAATATTAATTGAGAAAACTAATAGTATTAATCCTTTACAAAACTTTTACAAAAACATAAATAGATATAGACAGTTAAGGATTCAGCATTCTAATACTTGAGACCAAGTATTAAAATTTGCCTGCATCAAAACCTTTTGTAAGAAGATCTGCAACATTTAAATCAGTATGAATTTTAACCATTTGTATTAACTTTTTAGTGTTGCAATCTCTTATAAAATGATGCCTAATATTTATATGTTTTGTTTTAGAATGTTGAACATGATTTTCAATAATGCAGATAGTACTGTTATTGTCAATATTAATGACAGTTTTCATGAAATTGTACCCATAATCCAGCAATTGGTTTTGAATCCATAGTACTTGTCCATAGCAACTTGCAGTAGACACATATTTAGCTTCAGTTGTAGAAGTTGCAACCACAGTTTGCTTTTTACACTGCCAAGATATCAACCTGTTTCCCAAAAACTGACAACCTCCAGTTGTAGACTTCCTATCAAGAGTTGCTCCAGCATAGTCACTATCAGTATAGGCAACCAGTTCAAATGGAGAATCCCTAGAATACTAAAGGCCTAAAGTTGGTTTGCCTTTCAAATATCTAAAAATCCTCTTGACTGCTAAGAGATGTGATGTCTTAGGAGTAACTTGAAATCTAGCACATGCACATACTGCAAACATAATATCTGGTCTAGATGCAGTGAGATACATCAAAGACCTAATCATAGATCTATAGAGATGTACATCAACATCATCAGCATCTCCATCCTTGACCAAAGGTTTTTCCAAATCAACAGGAGTTGAAGCAGACTTCACATCAGAGTAGTTGAAATTCTTCAAAATTTCAGCTACATATTTGTCCTGACTGATAAATATTCCATCTTCCTTTTGTTGTACTTGTAGCCCTAGAAAGAAAGCTAGTTCTCTCATGGAACTCATCTGAAACTTATCTTTCATTAGCTTCTCAAAACGAGTACATAACTCCTTGTTTGTTAAGCCAAATATAATATCATCTACATAGACATGTACAAGCAAAATATCTACTTTTTGCTTCTTGATAAATAATGTCTGATCTATCTTGCCCCTTTTAAACCCATTGCTTAAAAGATAGTTAGCTAAAGTTTCATACCATGCTCTTGGTGCTTGATACAACCCATAAAGTTCCTTGACCACCTTGTAAACTTTGTTTGGATGGTCAGGATCTTTAAATCCTGGTGGTTGAGTAACATAGACTTCTTCCTTAATGGTTCCATATAAGAAAGCACTCTTTACATCCATTTGATATACCAGAAAACCCATAAAAGAAGCATAGGCCAAAAACAATCTTATTGCCTCAATTCTTGCCACAGGTGCAAACACTTCTTCATAATCAATACCTTCTTCTTGTCTATGACCCTGTGCAACTAACCTTGCTTTATTCCTAATCACAATTCCCCTTTCATCTTTCTTGTTTCTGAAGACCCATTTTGTTCCAATGGCCTTCTTTCCATTAGGGAGATCCACCAATATCCAAACTTGTTGAAGTTTGAATTGCAGAAGTTCTTCCTGCATTGCTTCCACCCAGGATGAATCATATAGAGCTTTAGCAATGCTTGTTGGTTCAATCTGTGATAGGAAACAAGCATATAAACAAGTATTCAGGGTATCATGTGTTTTCTGTCAGGGTATCACATTGTCAATTGGGTTATCTTTATGAATTCTTGTATTGGGAGTGGTTGGAACAATATAGGAATTTGTGATGTTCCCCAAATCAACTTTTGGTTCTTCTTCAGTGTTATCTTCTTCATTAGGACCAGCAGTACTAACTGATGGGCCAACAACATTAAGTTTAAGACTATTAGTATTAACAACAGGACTGGCAGTATTAACTTGTTGCCCAGCAGCATTAACATCTTTAGTACTGATATCATCTATAAACCTTTTTTGTTCATCATTCTCATTATTTGGACCATCTTCAACCTGCTTTTGAGCATCATCAGCAGTTTTTGGTTCACCATTATCAACATCCTTGGAAGGTAAATCAAAGTATGAAGTATCTTTCCAAATTGGCATCACTATGCAATCTTGACTGTTTTCTTCTGATGTACATGCAGAGTCATTAGAAATTGTACCTGCAGTAACTGGAACATAGTTCATAGATTGGGTTAGAGAATTAATATCAAACAGCCATTTTGGACCATTCCTTTCTATCATAGGTTTATTCTCTAAAAACTTAAAATGCAAGTTTTCTTCTACTCTCCTAGTTCTAGTGTTGTATACCCTAAAAGCTTTACTACTTAAGGAATATCCAACAAAGAAACCTTCATCACTTTTGCCATCAAACTTGCCTAAACTATCCAAAGTATTAAGAATAGTAACATGACAACCAAATGGTCTCATAAAACTTAGAGCTGGTTTAAAACCTCTAAAAAGTTCATAAGGTGTCTTGTTATGAGGCTTGACTACTAAGACCCTATTCTGTACATAACAAGCAGTAGAAACTGCTTCAGCCCAAAATGTGGTAGGTAACTTAGAGTCAGCTAACATTGTTCTAGCAGCCTCAATGAGTGTCCTATTCCTCCTCTCAGCAACACCATTTTGCTGAGGAGTCCTAGCTACACTATATTCTCTCTTAATACCTTTTTCTCTGCAAAAATCATCCATAACTTTGTTCTTAAACTCTGTTCCATTATCACTTCTGATTATTTTCACTTTCTTATCCACTAGGTTTTCTATTTCTTTGATAAAGTTCTTAAGGATCTCACTGGTTTCATCCTTAGTTGTTAAAAAGAAAACCCATGTAAATCTACTATAATCATCAGTGACTACTAAGCAATACTTCTTATGCATCAAGCTACTCACAAAGGTTGGACCAAACAAATCCATATGTAGCATAAACAAAGGCTTAGTAATAGGATTCAGAACTTTGGACTTACAAGAAGCTCTGTGTTGCTTCCCTTTAAGACAAGCAACACAGGTTTGGTCATTTTCAAAACGTTTTGTAGGCAATCCTCTTACTAGATTATCCTTGACAAGCTTATTTATGTTTTTAAAATTAATATGACCAAGTCTTCTGTGCCAGAGCATTGATTCATCTAATGTAGCCTTTGCAACAAGACAAGTCAAACTTTCTTTAGGAACAATGTTCTTCATATCAAAACTGTACATATTGTCCTTTCTAGGAATTTTAAGAAGTATCTGATTTTCATCAGGCAACTTAAAATTTGGAGACAAGACAAGACATTCAGTATCTGTAAAAAGAACATAGTTCTTTTTGTCACACATCTGTGAGACACTAAAAAGGTTGAATTTTAACTCATTGACAAAGTATACATCTTCAAAATCAAGATTATCAGTCTTAAGTGTTCCTTTACCAGTGATTCTACCACCATATGCACCTCCTCCAAATGCAACATAACCTCCATCAAACTGCTTGAAATCAGAGAGATAAGCTATGTTTCCAGTCATGTGCCTTGAGCATCCACTGTCAACAAATCCTTTATCATCATGTTGTGGCTTGCCCTGCACAAAAGAATAAGGAAATTAGATTCCTTTGGGGACCCAAGCCATTACTGACTTGGATCTTCCTCGTGCATCAATGTAGTTATGTTTTTTTAAAAGCAAGTGATGCACCATTAGGTTTGGTAGGTTTCCAAACCCAATATGCTGAGGACTTTACAGCATTTACTCCTCTTACCCTAACAACATTAACTTCTCCTAAATAAGACCTAGCAGTATTAACTACATTATGCCTTTCAGTATAATAGTGTCTCTTTGCTTCATGCACAGATCTTCTAGTTAATGATGTTTGCTTATAAAAAGGCCTCTTAGCAGTTAATTGTGCTTGTTTTGAAAAATGTGTCTTTGATTTAGCACTATGAACTGCTATTTTGGGGTGAGTAGAATTAACTTGCCTAACAGTATTAAGTGGTGTGAGGCCAGTTTTCAACAAAACTACTTTGGGAGACATATTCCTGAGTACATTAGGGTGTGTGTTTTTGGCATCCATCCTATTGTAGTTATTTCTAGATACTATGCCTCTTCCTTGATGATTATGACAATTAATCTGCAAATGATTAAAACTTCCACATATATAGCAAGCCTTGTTATACATCACAAAATCTTTTCCTAGTTGATTGGACTTCTGTCCATTCCAATTCCTTTGATTCCCCCTAGGAGATTGTGATCTATACATTTTTGCATACCTAACTGACTTTTTAACTAGTTTTTCATGATTTTCAGGTTTTGTAAACTCTACCTTTTTATTAGCAGGAAAAACAGTTTCTTTATCAACATTAGGTAGAGATTCAACAAAGCTACTTTTGTCCTGTGATACTTGTTCTTCTACCAAAGACTCATCAGAATTTTCCTTAGAATTATCTAATTCTTTTTCACAAACAACATTAGACTATTGCTTACTGTTCTCAAGACCATAACCTTTGAATTCAGGCTCTTTGAATTCATTAAGACCAGAATAAGATAGATCAAGCTTGTTAGGTCTATTATAAATTAAAGGATGAGGTAGAGGAACTGCACTATACCCCAAACCCTTTTTACTTTTGTTAGTTATCTAACTTCCTAACAACTGATCTAAGTCTTTTGAGGCCTTATCAAATTTCTCAATTTTAAAATCAATGCCATCTTTTTCTTGCTTAACTTTTTCATGCTCACTTTTAAGCACATTTGTTTCATAGTTTTTACAACCTACTTCTCTTTTAAGAACTGCAACTTCTTTACTAAAAAGAACTTCATTCTTTTTATATGTGATAATTTAATCTTCTAAAGTTGCTAAACCTCTTTTATAAGTAGCTGCTTTAAATTCAGATTCATTAAGCTTAACAAGCAAATCATCACACTGTTTCTTAATAGTTTCATAGTTTTTCAGACAAGTTTTAGAGCAAGTTTTATCAGTGTATACCTCTGAGTCTGAAAATGCCTTTAGAGCCATGTTTGTCTAAACTTGTTCTTCTGCCATGTCACTCCAATCAAAACCTACACCATCTATAGCCAACATTGCCTTTGAAGATGTATCTTTATTATTTCCTTGCTTCCTGGTGTTGTCTTGATTTCTGAACTGACCTTCCTTGCTTCTTGGTGCTCTACACTCCCTAGCAAAGTGTCCCAACTTATGACAGATGTAACACTCCACCTTAGATTTATCATACCCAAAAATGTCATTAGCATTAATGAAAATCTTCTTGCCTGTCCTCTGATAGTACTTCTTTGCCCTCACACTTAGCAAAAAGAGCTGCCACTTCAGGTCCATTGCTTCCAAATCATCTTCATGAATTTGCTCTAAGTCCTGGTGTAGGATATTAGAACCATTGGGATTTTCAACCATGAAAGCATACACAGTATTATCACTGACACTTGCAGTACAAACTTGTGGACTGGCAGCATTAACACTAGCGCTAGCAGCACTAACTTGTGGACAAGCAGTGTTAGCATCATTTGTACTGCTAGTGCTTGGTGCAGTCATGAAGGTCAAGTTTTGACCACCACTAGATGTACCAACAGTTTTCTTTACTTTTTGTTCAACAATTTTGAAATTGTTATACAAATCATCTATACTTATAGTCTCAACCTTAGGCTTATTCATCCAAAAAACTACATGAGTGTTCCACTCAGGTGGTAAGCTGCTTAAAAATTTTAAGTTTAAGTATTCTTGGGCAATGATCACACCCAATATAGCAAGCCTACTGACTATCTTCTAAAGCCTATTGAAAATAGATTCAAGAGACTCTATACTTGTTGCACTAAAATTCTCATACTATTGCTTCAAGAGAGTTTTATGAGTTTTCTTGGTAGCTGCATTATCTCCAAATCTTGTTTTAATGGAAGCAAACATAGACTTAGCATCTGGATACTGACTGAATGTTAGTTGGTGTTCATTTAGAAGTGCCATGAGTAACAAACCCCTAGCTTTGACATCATTCTTTTTATTTGTCTTTTCTTTTGCAGTTGTAGGTGTAGACATCTTTGTAATTGTTATGCTATTCTCCTGAGATGTTTGAGGTACTGAGACCCATGAATCACCATTTTCTATCACCTCCCAGAGTGCATAGTCTTAGATCTGGAAGTACTGCTTAATCCTAATAACCCACATCTCATACTCTCCCAATTTGAGTATGGAAAGCTTTGCAGTAGGACCACTATTTGTAGATTCAAGCTCCATGTCTTCTAGATCAAAGTTTCTCAAAGCAAAGCTCTGATACCACTTGTTGAGAATCGTTTAAGCTCAGGTTGTTTAGACCTTATCTAGGATAAATTAATAACAAAGGCAGAATATTCAAACATTGAATCATTGTTATTAATACAAGGTTTTTCATCATCATCTCTAACTATAATGACTACTACAAGCCCCAATCTTACCTGATCAATGGTAAGACGATTACATCAACAGGATCAAACTAATGATCTTGGGGCTACACCACACATGCTAGCATCTACATCTTTCTGTGGGACGTGTAAACCCACATACATACGTTTTACACCTTTGGTGCATACACACACTTTTTGGCACACCTAAAACAATATCTAGGGATCTCTTTATATAGTAAAGTCCATCTAGATTTACAAGGGAAAACATAATTGTATAAGGAAACTAGATCATTTAATTCTTTAATAAACTTCATCTTTATCTTCAAGAATCATATCTTTTGGAATCTTTTATTTTTTGTAGAATATCCTCAACCAGCTTGTAGAATTCCATAATGCTAGATTTAGTCCTTATGTTTCATTCTTGTTTTGTTTTATCAACTCAAATATAATTCCCAACAATCCTCAAAACTTAAAAGGGAGCATTAAAATGTTCCTTATAGTAATTATGTAACATTTTGTCCCTGAATGTTTAATCAATTGATATCTAAAATATCAAGGGATTAACATATTGGATAAGGGGAGAAAATGTGAATAAATTGAATCTTAATTGTATTGACATGTAATCGTATAAAATGGACTCAATGCACTCCAACACTTAGCATGTACTACGAATATGGTGCACATGTTAAAAGGGAGATTTTTAGTGATGATGAAAAACTCTGAAAATGTAAATCTTTTTATATTTATATCAAACACTTAATTGAACTTTTCAATGATTTTGGTTTTGATTGTGATGGAATACCCTAAAGACCGACCATTTACTTAAATTTATGAAGTTATAAGGTGGTTAGGTATAGGTATTCAAATCCCATGATCCAACCAGAACCAAAGGGATCTACCCAGGGATATCCATTAGTTATTGTAGAAGTCCTTAGGTATGATACAAAAGAGAGAAAAAGTAAGAATCGGGAATAATGCCGATTGAGATGGATCTAACTCTGGAACAAACCCAACAAGGTGTTAGTTATGAAGTCTCGGTATGCATTGAACGGGTTGAAGTATGAAAAATAAATGTAAGGATAAAGGGTGAAAAGAAAAAAGCCCTCCATACACTTAGGCAGAAACCGGGTCAATACATAATCTGTCGGAAACACTAAGTTGTTATTTGACATTGAAGATAGTTATAGACCCAGTGACGCTATGCCCAACCCTCCCTAGCCACTCAAGGTCTCTCAAAATACTCTTGTTTCATTTCTCACGGAGATTACATGCATTTCTATCAACTTTCTCACTCTGAGTTAGTTGATATTGAAAAGGTGGCAGTCTGCTCCAGCCTCCGATCACTAAAAACAAAGTGCAATATTGAGTCTTGAGTCTTGAGCCAAAAAGAGATCATCCATAAATCTCATTAGGACACTTGTCAAATCATGCTTGCTATGTCACACATTGTGAATAACAAGATGTATATTAAGAGTCCTACACATTATCATTGAGATTTTGCCTGAACATCCGAGTGATATGTAAATATTCACAATGAAGATGGAAATCCTGCTTGAGCCAACATCAAACAAGCTCATGGTAGGTGACTTGTGTGATTCTATATGAATTAAACTTGTGACAACTGGAAAGAAACGATGGTGTGATTCTTTTAAGAATCAAACTTGTTCCTGGTTATGAATTGACGATTGCTGATAAATTTTTGAAATGATTAACACTCTCGATGTGTCATAAAAACACTTTAGAAAGTGACACGTCGATTGATTTTCAAATCAATTTTTTATTTCAATCAGTAAGATAGTAACTCGTTGGTTCACTCATATCATGATGTCTGCTTTGAGACGTTTCAATAAAGAGAACATGATAAGTATGATGAATCTAATACATATGTGTTAGAAAGATTCAATACTATAGCTGGAAATCCTATCAAGAAGATTCTTCTTAAATTGAATCTATATGATCACAGGTCAATCCTCACAGATTCGAAGGTTACTCCAACCAAACATGGGCGAATGACAAATCCATATTCGTCCCCCTGCTTTATTGCTAACTATTTTATTTCAGGAATATTTAAAGATGCTGATGAGGTACCTGATTCCAGTTAACTCACAAGATTCATTGCCACATGCTCATACCCTACCGACAAATATAAAGACATCATGAAAGCTCAAGTACATGTTTCAAGACTTCCGCTACTCTGATACCGTCCGTCCTTGTTAAAGCGATAAAGTGTTAAAGTTAAAGAAATTCAAGAAAGATGTATTATTAAAGCTTTTCAAGATTATCAAATCAAGAAAGGTATGAGCATGTCAGTGCAGAAGTCACAAGTTCACAAGATGGCAAAGTTACAAGATGGTGAAATGAGATTATGCTTGGTTGATGATTTCAAGAAGCTCAAAGATCACATTCATGTCAAGATAAAAGAACTAGCTTAAATCCAAAGTCAATGATCACTACATCAAATCACAAGTTAATGACTGAAGTTAAAGACTACAAGCTCAAGACCGAAGTGAAAGCATAGTATGCTAAGTTTAAATTTTTGTAAATTAGAGTGACCTCCCTTAGGGGGAGATTGTTAGAAATTGTTAGGAATTATGGACTTCTACAAATTAGTGTTGCTGATTCAACTTGATACTGTTAGTGATGGTTAGTGCTGCTGATTAAGATTCGTGAAAATAGTCTAAGTTATTAGTACTGTTAGTTATATTAGTTAGTACTGCCAGTACATTGTTAGTACTGCCAGTATAGTTAATATTGTTAGTTAATAGTTAGTGCTGCTAGTCTTATATAGTTAGTACTGCTATTATGATATGCATGAGTTAAATTAGGAATAGATATGCATTATCATTATATGCGTTTTGTAAGCCCATTAGGGTTTCCTTGGTATATAAAAGGAGCCCTAATGCATAGATCTACAAGATAATATCAGTCTTTCATAGTTTTTCATAGCTTCAAGGTTTGTAAACCCTAACATTGTCAAAGAGTGTTCGTATTAATATATTGGAGCTTATTGTTTTGGTTGTATTTCCGTGTCAAACATATCTTACTGTTATTCTTCTTAGTGGTATAAACTAGATTCCGCATAGTTTATATCATACACTCAAAGTTTTAGTTTTAGTACCTTTGGATTTATCCAAGGATACTAAACCTTACATCAAGCTAAGGAGTCTAATATATGTTCATTGGGATCAACAAGTGGTATCAGAGCAAGTTGTGAAGCTGTGAATAAGAAGAAACCAACAACACATACTAGATCTAATTCTCAGTGATAAGATGGAGGCATGAACTACTTCTACAACTCTGACTGTGAGACTCCCTATCCTTAACCCAGAGGAATATGATCTATGGTTAATGAGGATAGAACAATACTTTCTTATGACTAATTACTCCCTCTGGGAAG
Organism: Tanacetum coccineum; assembly: GCA_026074375.1. Classification (NCBI taxonomy): domain Eukaryota; kingdom Viridiplantae; phylum Streptophyta; class Magnoliopsida; order Asterales; family Asteraceae; genus Tanacetum; species Tanacetum coccineum. The sequence goes on along the minus strand of BQNB010031859.1, from coordinate 7,223 downwards.
TAATTCTGAATGGTAACAAAGTGCTGAAGAGAACTGTTAGAGAAACTGAGCAGGAATATGAACCTACTACTGCATAAGAAAAGCAGGACAGGAGGAATGAGATGAAAGCTAGACAAACTATGTTGATGGCACTCCCAAATAAGGATCAACTGAAGTTCCATTCATATAAAGATGCAAAATTGCTCATGGAAACCATAGAGAAGAGGTATGGAGGAAACAAGGAATCCAAGAAAGTTTAGAGAACTCTACTCAAGCAACAATATAAGAACTTTATAGGATCAAGTTCAGAAATAATGGATCAAACTTTTGATAGGTTGCAAAAACTTATTAATTAGTTGAAGATTCAAGGCGAAGTTATTACACAAGAGGACATGAACTTAAAACTGTTGAGAAGTCTTCCATCTGAATGGAAGACTTATGCTTTGATTTGGAGGAACAAAGAAGAAATAGAGACCATCAGTTTGGATGACTTATACAACAACTTGAAGATATATGAACCTGAAATTACAGGATCATCAAGTATAAGTCAAAATCTACAAAATGTGGCTTTTATGTCCTCCAACAGCAATAGCAGCACAAATGAAGCAGATAACACTGCTTATGGAGTTAGCGCTACTCATACTCAAAGTAATCTTACATCTGGAGATAACCTTAGTGATGCTGTAATCTGTGCTTTCCTATCTAGTGAGCCTAATTCTCCTTAACTTTCACAAGAGGATCTAGAACAAATTGATCCTGATGACCTAGAAGAAATGGATTTACAATGAGAAATGGTCATGCTGACAATTAGAGCTATGAGATTCATCAAGAGGACAGGAAGGAAGTTGGATGTAAATGGTCAAAGAGTTGGATTTGACAGGTCAAAAGTGGAATGCTACAATTGTCATAAAAATGGTCACTTTGCAAGAGAATGTAGAGCTCCTAGAAATCAAGAAAACAAAAGAAGAGAGATTAATAGAAGAACTATGATAGTGGAAACTCCCACTGAAAATGCCTTGGTTGCTCAAGATAGAATTGGAGGGTATGATTAGAGCTACCAAGCTGAAGAAGAGCATCATACAAAATTTGCATTGATGGCACATACATCTTCAAGAAGTTCTTCCAGTTCAGACTCTGAGGTAGATTCTTGTTCTAAATCATGTGTAAAAGCTTATGCTACTCTCAAAGAACAATATGATAGTTTATCTTCAGATTACAAAAATTCTCAATTTAATTTAGTATCTTATAAAGCAGGTTTAGAATCAGTAGAAGCTAGACTAGCTCACTATAAGAAAAATGAGGTTGTGTATGAAGAAAGCATTAATGTTTTAAACCTTGAAGTTAAACTAAAAGATAATGCTTTAGTTGAAAACAAAAAGAAATTGGAGAAAGCAGAAAAAGAGAGAGATGAGTTAAAACTAACATTAGAAAAGTTTAAAAATTCATCTAAATCTTTAAATAATTTGCTGGAAAGTCAAGTTAGTGTCAAGTTTAAAATTGTACTAGGATATAATGTAGTTTCTTCTACTGCAGCTTCTCCTGTAGTAGAAAGCTTTATGAATTCATCTGAGATGTTAGAAAATCAGGAGAATAATAAGTCCAAATCTGATAAGGGATATCATGCAGTTCCCCCACCTTATACATGGAACTTCATTCCCTTCAAACCTGATTTAACATTTATGGATGAAATAGTTGAAAGTGAGAAGATGGATGTTACTACTATTGTTACACCTAGTAATGTTAAGACAGTTGAGTCAAATCATGAGTCTGCTGATGTAAAAAGTAATGGTGATGCAGTAGAACCTAAAACTGTTAGGAAGAATAGCTTTAGACCTCCAGTCATTGAGGATTGGGATTCTGATGACGATAGTGAGGTAGAATTTATACCTAATGTTAAGGATAAAACTATTATACCTAGAACTAAAAAGATAAAGTTTGTTAAGTCTGCTAGGGAAACTGTAGAGAAGGTAGAAACCCATAAGCAAGACAAACACTATCCTAGAGGGAACCAAAGAAACTGGAATAATCTTATGTCCCAAAAACTAGGAAGTAACTTTAAAATGATTAATAAAGCTTGTTTTGTTTGTGGTAGTTTTGAGCATCTTCATTATGTATGTGATAAAAAGGTTATAAGACCAGTGTGGAACAACTCAAGTAGGGTGAATCACAAGAACTTTGCTAATAAAATGACTCACCCTTACACTAATAGAAGATTTGTTCCACAAGCAGTATTAACCAAGTCTGGCAAAATTAATATTGCTGGTGCAAGTGTTAATACTGCTGTCAGACCAGTTAATATTGTTGGCTCAAAAACAAATGTGAGTCATCCTAGACCAATATTAATGCTTACAAAAAGGGATATTCACAAGACACAAGGCCATTTAACAAGTATTCAGCAAACAAAAATAGTATTTTTAATAAAAAGGTTAATACTGTCAGGGTAAAAGATACTACTGCTAGGGATAGAGCAGTAGTAAGTGAAAACAAGGGAAAAAGGGCTAATGCTGTTAAGGCCTCAGCATGCTGGGTTTGGAAAGCCAAAAATAGTAGTGCATCAAATACTTTCAAGAAATATTCTTACATTGATGCACGAGGCAGATCTAAGTCTATAATGGCTTGGATCCCCTAAAGATATTAATTCTCTTATTTTATGTGCAGGGTAACCCACAGCAGACGGAGTACAAGGAAAAATGAGTTATTGACAGTGGTTGCTCTAGGCACATGACTGGAAACAAATGCTATCTCACTAAATATGAAGATTATGATGGTGGTTTTGTTTCCTTTGGAGATGGTAAAGGTAGAATTTCTGGAAAAAGGTAAAATCAAAACAGGAACATTAGATTTTGATAATGTGTACTTTTGTAAAGAGCTTAATTATAACTTGTTTAGTGTGTCATAAATATGTGACAAAAAGAATAATGTTTTTTTACTGACACTGAATGTCTTGTCTTATCTTCTGACTTTAAGCTACTTGATGAAAGTCAAGTCTTGCTGAGAGTTCTAAGAAAGGATAACATTTACAATGTTGACCTAAAGAGTGTTGTTCCTACTAAAGGTTTAACTTGTCTCTTTGCTAAGGCCACAATTGATGGATACAATTTATGACACAAGAGGCTTGGGCACATAAACTTCAAAAACATGAACAAACTTGTAAGGGGAAACCTAGTTAGAGGTTTGCCTTCAAAGATTTTAAAAAATGGCAATTCTTGTGTTGCTTGTCAGAAAGGAAAGCAACATAAAGCCTCCTATAAGGCCAAACTTGTGAACTCAATCAGCAAACCCTTACATATGCTTCACATGGATCTATTTGGTCCTACAAATGTTAAGAGTTTAATGAAAAAGTTTTATTGCCTAGTTGTCACTGATGACTTTAGTAGATTTTTTTGGGTATTCTTTTTGGCCACTAAGGATGAAACTAGTAGGATATTAAAGACCTTCATAACTGAAATAGAAAATCAACTAGACTACAAAGTAAAAGTTATCAGAAGTGATAATGGAACTGAATTCAAAAATAGTGTAATGAATTAGTTTTGTGAAATGAAGGGTATTAAGAGGGAATTCAGTGTTGCTAGGACTCCTCAGTAGAATGGTGTTGCTGAAAGGAGGAATAGAACACTGATAGAGGCTGCAAAAACTATGTTAGTTAACTCTAAGCTGCCAACCACCTTTTAGGATAAAGCGGTTAATACTGCTTTCTATGTGATAAATAAGGTCTTAGTCATTAAGCCTCATAACAAGACACCTTATGAACTTATTCGTGGAAGAACCCCATTGATAGACTTCATGAAACCTTTTAGGTGTCCTGTTACCATCTTAAATACCAGAGATCATCTAGGCAAGTTTGATGGAAAAGCTGATGAGGGATTTTTTGTTGGGTACTCTGTGGTTAGCAAGGCTATGAGAGTATTTAACTTGAGGACCATGATAGTTAAAGAGACCCTAAACATTAGATTTCTTGAAAATATCCCTAATGTGATAGGAAATGGACCAGACTGGCTTTTTGATGTTGATTCTTTGACAATATATATGAACTATGTTCCAGTTGTTGCAGGAAATCAAACTAATAATATTGCAGGAACTAGAGATAATTTTGTTGCAGGTCAAGTTGAAAAAAGACAGAACCTGAACAAGAGTACATCCTAATACCTATCTGCACAACTGATCCATTAATCTCTCAAGATCCTAAGGTCAGTAAAGAAGATGCTAAAGAGAATCCTACTAAAATGGATGAAAGTGGAGCTTTAGATAAAGATAGGGAGGATGATCAAGCCACAAGAAGTCAGTTTGAAAGGCTACTTCAACAAGAAAAACAAATTGTACACCATAACAGCACTAATAGTATTAATACTGTTAGTATACCTGTTAGTGCTGCTCGACCATCTTTTACTAATGATGATCCATCATCACTAGTTAATGCTGCTGAAGCTTCTAATGCATTTGAGGAACATCTATTTGAAAGATTTTCTCCTTTTAAAAATGCATTTACACTTCCACCTGTTTCAAATGTGACTCCAATAGATGATACTAGAATTTTTGGTAATGCTTATGATGATGAAGATGCAGGTGCAGAAGCTGACCTAAACAACTTGGAAACAACCATGAATGTCAGTCCTATTCCCACAACTAGAATTGACAAGGATCATCCTAAAGACCAGATCATTGGAGACTTAAATTCAGCTATTCAAACATGGAGAATGACCAAGATTTTTGATGAACATGCTATGGTATGTTACATTAATAAACAAAGGAGAACAAATCACAATGATTATTAGAACTACTTATTTGCCTATTTCTCTCTCAAATGGAACCTAAGAAAGTGATTTAAGCTCTAGAAGATCCAAGCTGGATAGAAGCAATGCAAGAGGAGCTTCTATAATTTCAACTTCAGAAGGTTTGAACACTGGTTAATCTACCTAATGGCAAGAGGGCCACTGACATAAAATGGGTCTTTAGAAACAAAAAGGATAAGAGAGGGATTGTAGTGAGAAACAAATCAAAACTGGCTGTACAAGGTTATACCCAAGAAAAAGGAATTGATTATGATGAGGTTTTTGCTCCTGTTGCTAGGATAGAAGCAATCAGATTATTTTTGGCCTATGCATCATTTATGGGGTTTATTGTATACCCAATGGATGTAAAGAGTGCCTTCTTATATGGTACGAGGTTTATGTGTGTCAACCTCCTAGTTTTGAAGATCTACGATTCCCTGACAAAGTGTATATGGTAGAAAAAGCTTTATATGGTCTACATCAAGCTCCTAAAGCCTGGTATGAGACATTGTCTACCTACTTAATTGAACATGGATTTAGAAGAGGCACTATAGATAAGACTTTGTTCATCAAGAAGGACAAAGGTGATATCTAGTTAGTACAGGTGTATGTTAATGATATCATCTTTGGGTCCACAAAGAAGTTTTTATGTGATAAGTTTGAAGGTTTGATACACAAGAGATTCTAGATGAGTTCTATGGGGGAACTTACTTTCTTCTTAGGATTGCAAGTACAATAGAAGGAGGATGGAATCTTCATTAGCTAAGACAAATATGTGGCTGAAATATTGAAGAAGTTTGATTTTGCCACTATGAAGACAGCAAGCACTCCTATGGAACCTAACAAGGCATTGGTCAGGGATGAAGAAGCTGATAGTGTGAATGTTCATTTTTACAGATTAATGATTAGATCATTAATGTACCTAACAGCTTCTAGACCAGACATAACTTTTGCTGTTTGTACTTGTGCAAGGTTCCAAGTTACTCCTAAAATGTCACATCTTCATGTTGTGCAGATGATCTTTAGATACTTGAAAGGTCAACCTAAATTGGGCCTTTGGTATCCTAGAGATTCATCATTTGACTTAGAAGCCTTTTGAGATAGTGTCTATGCTGGTGCTAGTCTTGACAGGAAATCCACAACAAGAGGTTGTCAATTTCTTAGCAAGAGATTAATTTCATGGCAATGTAAAAAGCAAATAATAGTTGCAAACTCCACTACTGAAGCAGAGTATGATGCTGCTACAAATTTTTGTGGCAAGGTGTTATGGATTCAAAATCAAATGCTTGATTATGGGTTCAACTTCATGAACACCAAGATTTACATTGATAATGAAAGCACCATTTGTATTGTGAAGAATCCAGCGTTTCACTCTAAAACCAAGCACATAGAGATTAAACACCATTTCATCAAAGATTCTTATGAGAAGAGGTTAATTTAGGTGATCAAGATTCACACAGACCACAATATTGCAGATCTTCTCACAAAGGCTTTTGATGTTAGCAGGTTTAACTTTTTAGTTGCAAGCATTGGTATGCTTAATACTTAGAGCATGGATTAAGGGAAGGTTAGTTGTGTATTGGTACAAAGGATTATACACATATGATGTTTGAGTTGGTATTGAAAAGTAAATATGATGCCAATTTATTTAATACTGCTGGGCTTAGTTAATTCTGTCGGGTGAAACTTTGTACTGCTAGTACAAACGTAACTGCTGCCAGGCTCAGTTAGTGCTGTTGTATATGTGTATTGGTGCAGCTGATAATACACATAGAAGCTTTGTTTGAGGGAAGGCTATATGGAACTATGTGTATAAGTACAACGGATTATACATCATGGATGCTTAGAATGAAGTGCAAAACTGCCAAATGATGAAAATGGGTTAATTCTGGTAACTGATACTTAGTACTGCTAAGCTTAAAAGTTAATACTGTCAGTTATTATGAGCAATATGCAAGATGTTTTAGATTGTGTTTCTTTGTGTTTGGAACTAACATTTTGCAGGAAAAGAGCTTAAAGGGTATTTGATTAATAATGGATATGCTGATTTGGTGTGAATGCTGGTGACTTTGTTAATACTGCTGATGTTTCACATGTTGGTTTTCACCACATAATAAATGGTCATCAATTCACCATGTCAAACAGACTAGAAAGAATTGGCTATTCCAGGGCTAACGGTGACTGGTAAAGAATTCTTAAATCCGTTGATGGCTGGTAGTTTGCCAAAAACTATAAGTGCACAAGTTAGTACTGCTAGTACAAACTTAGTACTGCTAGCCTAACTTAGTGCTGCTAAAAGTTACCGTTACTAAATACTATTCAGGGGTAATTTTTGACAAATTAACGGCTACTTTCCTCTTAAGTTTTCTTTAGTGCCTATATAAGCCTATTAATCAAAAATATCTTTCACAAATACCAATTGCTCATAATTCATCAAACCCTAATCGATTTTCACCTCGACAAATTCAATTATTC
>BQNB010031858.1:0-53629 GCA_026074375.1 Tanacetum coccineum | reverse complement strand
TTTCGTTGGGTATGCTCCTAGCAGGAAGGGCTATAGAATCTACAACAAGAGAACTTGTCGATTAATGGAAACAATTCACGTCATGTTCGATGAGATGCATCAATCAATGGCTCCTGTACGCATAAGTTCAGGACCCGAGCCTGTCATTGTGACCCCTGGTCAACTCAAATTAGGGCTCGCTCCAACCGACAAAGAGCTGGAGATGTTATTTCAACCAATGTTTGATGAACACCTTGAACAATCTCGAGTTGATGAACCAGTACCTTATGCTACTGAAACTAATGCTCAAGTTGTGGTATCAGAGCTGGGAATGTTAATGCAGCTGAACCCAACCAAGTTAACAACAATTGCTCAAGATGCACCGTCAACAAGTGATTCATCGTCAACATCCGATATTCATCTTCCAGTCCAACATCAAGAAATTATAGAAGAACCCATTCAAGAAGACACCCCAATCATTCACGATGTTCTTCATCCTTCACATAACCTTGTTACTGGAGATCCAGGTTCGGCACAATCATCATCTGGGAATGTTAATTCAGCAGAACCTATCCAAGTTAATTACCCACCAGATCATCTCAGAAGATGGACCAAAGATCATCCTCTGGATAACATCGTTGGCAATCCCTCTCGTCCTGTATCTACCAGAAAACAGTTAGCATCCGATGCTTTGTGGTGCTGTTTCCATACTGAACTGTCCAAAGTCGAACCCAAGAACTTCAAAATGGCCGTGATAGAAGACTGCTGGTTTCAAGCCATGCAAGATGAAATTCACGAATTTGATCGACTTGAAGTATGGGAATTAGTACCTCGCCCAATCTATGTTATGGTTATCGCTCTCAAGTGGATCTACAAAGTGAAGCTTGATGAATATGGTGATGTACTGAAAAACAAAGCTCGGTTAGTTGCAAAGGGATATCGTCAGGAGGAAGGTATTGATTTTGAAGAATCGTTTGCTCCAGTTGCACGGATAGAGGCCATCAGAATATTCATTGCCAATGCTGCAACCAAGAATATGATCATCTACCAGATGGATGTCAAAACTGCTTTTCTGAATGGTGATCTTCAAGAAGAAGTCTTTGTCAGTCAGCCTGAAGGATTTGAAGACCAGGATAATCCTACTCACGTTTATCGTCTGAAGAAGGCTCTTTATGGGCTAAAGCAGGCACCAAGGGCGTGGTATGACACACTATCAAAGTTCCTTTTGGCCAACAATTTCTTCAAGGGTGCCGTGGATCCAACGTTATTCACACGCAAATCAGGCAAACATATTCTACTTGTTCAAATATACGTAGATGACATCATTTTTGCCTCAACAGATCATAATGCGTGTCACATATTTTCCAAAGAAATGAGCTCCAAATTTCAGATGTCAATGATGGGACAAATGTCGTTTTTCTTAGGACTACAAGTTTCTCAAAGTCCCAGAGGCATCTTTATTAACCAAGCAAAATATGCTCTCGAAACCTTAAAGAAATATGGAATGGATCTCTCTGACCCTGTCGATACACCAATGGTGGATCGATTGAAACTGGACGAGGATCTCATGGGGATTCCAGTTGACCAAACTCGATTTAGAGGAATGGTTGGCTCCCTAATGTACCTTACAGCCAGTAGACCAGACCTTGTATTTGCTGTGTGCATGTGTGCTAGAAAACAGGCTAAGCCTACCAAAAAGCACCTTGAAGCAATCAAACGTATATTTCGGTACCTAAAAGGAACCATTAACATGGGTCTTTGGTATCGGAAGGACAATGCTATGTCACTAACAGCTTATGCAGATGCGGATCATGCGGGATGTTAGGATTCGAGAAGAAGTACGCCGGGAAGTGCTCAGTTTCTTGGAGATAGATTGGTTAGTTGGTCATTAAAGAAGCAAAGAAGCACGGCCATAATCCAAAGAGACAATGCTATTTCACTAACAGCTTATGCAGATGCGATCATGCGGGATGTCAGGATTCGAGAAGAAGTACGTCGGGAAGTGCTCAGTTTCTTGGAGATAGATTGGTTAGCTGGTCATCAAAGAAGCAAAGAAGCACGGCCATCTCAACAACAGAGGCGGAATACATTGCAATGTCTGGATGCTGTGCTCAAATCCTTTGGATGAGATCTCAGCTAAAAGACTACGGCTTTCTGTTCAATAAGATTCCTCTGTACTGTGATAACAAAAGTGCCATTGCTTTAAGCTGCAACAATGTCCAGCACTCACGATCTAAGCACATCGACATACGACACCATTTCATTCGAGAGCAATGGAAATGGAGTGTTGGAACCTACTATGTGAAACAAACTATCAACTGGCAGATATCCTCACAAAAGCTTTACCAAGAGAGCGTTTCGAATTTCTACTCCCACGACTTGGGATGAAGAGTTTAACCCCTGAAACCCTCAAACGCCTTCAAGAAGGAGAGGATGAGTAAATGAAGTGTCCTCATGTATCCTTTGTACACAAGTACATAAAAATAGACTTGGTAATATTTTAAGTCATTGGAATTACAAAATGGTGTGCAATTACTTCAAATTGCAACCACGGTTCTCATTTGAAGAAAGATTGTCCGTCTCAAAGACCAACTGATCCTAACAACGGGTAATTACTTTTACTCGTGCATGGATTACTTTAATCCATAGCAATTTGGGATTAATGATACGTTTCAGTGCATTTTTCTTAATTTGGAAGAGAAGTCTTCTAGTTTGATAACCAAATAATTTCTCTTAATTGATTCTTCAAAATTATTTGTGTTAACCACGGTGGTAAAAGTGTTGTTTGCAAATCCATCCGGACAATTTGACACTCAATCAATGACTACAGCTCTTTCAATAGAAAACGGGTCATCGATTGAGGGGGAGAGTGTTGTTCAAATTTAAAGTTTGGGTGCCGATTGGAAAGAGTAACCGGGTCTTGGAGAGAGAAAAGAAGCTAAGGAACCAAATCTTCAGAGCTCTCACTGCATCAGCTGATGTTCCCTCTAGCGTAACAGAGACAACTGATACAACATCAACACTTCCACCACCACTACATCCACTACAAAAACCTACAGGTCATCGAGATATTTGGGAGAAAGTTAAAGATCAGAAATCTCGAATGCATCATTAGTGGAAGACTCAGAGATATTGGCTACCAACTAATCAAGAGAAGTGAATGATTAAGATCAATATCATCGGTAATGCAACATACATCTTGTACATTCTAAGTTGTATGGAATTTGATGTTATGTGTCAGAGTATGAATCTTTCATGAGTTTTTCATTAAACTTAAAAAAACCAGGTTTTTGAGTTTAACGAAAAAATCTTTCAAAATTATCATATCTGACACTAACACATACCCTCAACGATTGAGGGGGAGCATTAATATGTTCCATACACAGCTTGTAACTAAAATATGATCATACATCTAAGGTTCTCAAGGTGTATTCTCCTCCCCCATGTGCTAAACATTTTCGAATACCGATGCACATGTTGAGGGGGAGCTTTTCTAAAATGCAAAAACAATCGGGTACTAAACACTTTGATAGTTATATCATAAGTACCTGATTGAGTTTTTCAACAGTGATTTTATGGCAAGGTGAACTGTACCAAAAGACTGACCATGTATTTACTTTTATCGAAGTTATAAGGATGGTAAGGTTAGGTACTCGTTCCTATGATCCTGCCAGAACCGGAGGGATCTACCCAGGGATAATCCACTAGTTAGTACAGAAGTCCTTAGGTATGATTAAAAGGAGTAAATGTGAGAATAAGGGAATAGTGCCGACTAAGATGGAGCTAGTACTGGAATATACCCAACAAGGTGCTAGTCATGAAGTCTCGGTAAGCACTGAAGGGGTTGAAGAATGAAAAAGAATTATACGGATAAAGGGTGTAAAGAAAGAAGCCCTCCATACTCTTAGGCAAAAACCGGGTCAATACATATGCTGTCAGAATCACAAGTTGATTGCTGACATTGAAGACGACATCATGGACCCAGTGATGCAATGCACAACCCTTCCCAGCCATTCGAGTTTCTCTTGAAAGAAACTTGTCTCATTTGTCACGGAGACTAACATAGGAATCAACTATCTCACTCACTCCGAGTAAGTCGGTATTGAAAAGGTGGCAGTCAGCTCCAGCCTCCGATCACTAATATCAAAGTGCACTTTCGAGTCTAGAGCCAAGAGATCATCAATTAATCTCGTTAGGACACATTTCCATTTATCTTGTCTTTCACACACTGTGGAAACAAGGTTATCTTAAGAGTCCTACGCATTATCCTTGTGATATTGCCAGAACATCCGAGTGATACGAAGGTATTCACTATGAAGATGGAAATCCTGCTAGAGCCTACATCAAACAAGCTCTAGGTAGGTGACTTGTGCGATTCTACAAGAATTAAACTTGTGTGTGCAAACTGGAAAGAAACGATGGTGCATTCACGCGAATCAAACTGTTCCAGCATAAGAATTGACGGTTATTGAACATTTGACAACGCAATCAAACTATCGAAGTGTTAACAAAATAATTTTTCATATTAACACTTTGACTGATTTTTCAAATCATTTTCTATTAATGCTAACTGTTTCATTACAGGATCATTTAAAGATGGAGATGGAGATGGAGATACCCAGTTCCAGTAATGTCAAGTTAATAACCGAATGCTCAGACACGACCTACACTTGTTATGAAGTTATGAAAGATCTCATAAAGGTGTCAAAGCTTCCGCAAACTCTGATATCATATTCTTCTTCACAAGTGCACAAGATGGCAATAGATTACTAGATGATGATGAGATCAAGTTGTCTGAATGAACTTAAGAAAGCTCATGACAAAATCAAAAACAATCAAAGTGATCAAGCTCAATTGTATATCTAAAGATCACTACAACAAAGTACTAGATGTAACATGAAGAATCAAAAGACTACAAGCTGTAAGAGCTTAAGTCTAGTGTTTTCAAGGGTGACCTCCCTTAGGGGGAGATTGTTAGATATGAGTAAAAGACTCGGTCACCCCGTATATTTATTGTTTATAATAGTTTGTAGTTTAATAGTTATCTTATGTCTTTCGTTTAACCAGGTTTTTCTAATACCCCGTATTTTTTATAAAAACTCGATATAGAAGCCTCGTACCAATTGGAAGAGGCAAGCTAGTCAAATCTTTTACACTTCAAAACACATATACACACTCTCTCTCTCTAGAATCTCTCTCTTGTGTTTCTCTCACTAGAAACTAGCTAAACCACTCGAATCATCACCCGTGTTATGATTTAAACGATCCTACAGGAGGCAACAAAGAATCAAATAAAATGCAAAAAACCATTCTGATGTAGTAATATGAGAATTTTACTGCATCAAGATCTGAAGGACTAGATAAAACTTATGATAGGTTTTAGAAACTCATCAGCCAATTAGAAATTCATGGTGAAGTTATCTCCCAAGAAGATGCAAATCTTAAATTGCTAAGAAGTCTACCATTTACTTGGAACAATATTGCCTTGATCATGAGAAACAAATATGATCTAGACACAATGAGCATGGATGATTTGTACAACAACTTGAAGGTGTATGAAGCTGAGATTAAAAGCCAATCAAAAAAAAAAATAAAAAAGCCAAGCTCTCAAAAATTAGAGCGTTTTGTATATTCAAAAAACACTAGCAGTACTAATAAAGTAGTTAATACTGCTCATGAAGTTACTATTGCTAACTCACAGGGACAAGCTTCTTCATCAACTTATGCTGATGATGTCATGTTTTCCTTCTTTGTCAATCAATCTAATAGCCCCAGTTGACAATAAAGACCTAGAGCAGATTGATCACTAGATGATAATTGAAGAGATGGATCTCAAATGGCAGGTGGCCATGCTTACCATGAGGGTGAAGAGATTCTTAAAGAAGACAGGAAGGAATCTGAATTTCAATGGCAAAGAAACTATTGGCTTTGATAAGACAAAGGTTGAATGTTACAACTGTCATAGGAGAGGTCACTTTGCTAGAGAATGCAGGGCACCAAGGAATCAGGGGAATAGAAATGGAGATGCTCCAAGAAGGATTGTACCAGTAGAGACTCCTGCAAATGCCTTGGTTGTTCAAGATGGGATAGGTGGTTATGATTGGAGCTATCAAGCTGAAGAAGGACCCACAGACTTTGCTCTAATGGCCCATTTGTCTTCAGGTTCATCCAGTTCATCAAGCTCAAATACTGAGGTACAAAATTGCTCTAAAGAATGTTTAGAATCTTATCAATCTCTTCAAAAATAGTATGATCAACAACGTGATGCTCTTAAAAAATCTAATCTAGAAATTATAGGTTATCAATTAGGCTTAGAATCATTAGAAGCTAGAATTGTTGTTCATAAAAAAATGAAGCTGTTTATGAGGAAGACATTGCATTTTTGAAATATGATGTTAAGGTAAGAGATAATTCTATAACAGAGCTTAAAAATTAGTTAGCAGAGGCTTTAAGAGAAAAAGATGATTTAAAACTAAAATTAGAAAAGTTTGAAACATCATCTATGAAGCTAACTAAACTGATAAACAATCAAATAAGTGTTAATAACAAGTCTGGTGTTGGTTTTGAAAGTCAAATGAATGAAAATGAATTGCATGATTTTCATCTGAATAAAAGAGAAGTGTTTGAGAGTGCATTTGATTGTAGTGTGAATGAGATTGAAGAGAATCAAGTAAATGATAGTTTAAGAAGGTTGAGGGATATCATGTAGTTCCCCCTCCTTACATTGGGAACTACATGCCCTTAAGACCTGACTTGTCCTTTGCTGGATTAGATAATTTTGTCTATAAGACTAATGTGAGTGAAACTATCACTAGTATGCCTAGAATTGAATAAACTGCATCTAATTCTAGTAAGGATAGTTTGGAACAACCTAAAGAAGTTAGGCCTATTGCTCCTATTATTGAAGAGTGGGAGTCTGATAGTGATGATGATAGTGGGTTTAGACCTTCAATTGAACAGAATAAACCTAGTTAGGCTAAAATCAATTTTGTTAAATCAGCTGAAAATACTAGGAAATCTGCTATTAAACAAAACACATATAGGCAAGCTGATAACCTTAGGAAAAGTCAGAGTCCTAGAGTTGATAAAAGAAATTAGAATGGACTAATGACTCAGAAAATAGGGGATGGTTTTGAATTCAATAAGAAATTTGTTTTGTATATAGAAACTTAAACCATTTAAACAAGGTTCGTAACTTTATGAAGAATAAAAAGGTTGGAAAAATAAGGGAAGTGGTTACTGGTCAAAGGGAAGTTAGACGAGTATGGAATAATGTTCAGAGGGTTAACCATCAAAACAAATTAACTCGCCTACATCCTAAAAGGAATTTTGTTCCAACAACAGTTGCAACATAGTCTAGACTAGTGCCAGTTAATGCTGCTAAGCAAGCTCCCAAGAGCAGCAGCATCAATTAGTACTGGCCAGGTCATGATTAAAACTTATGCATCTAAACAAAAGTGAATGCTGCCATCACCTACAAATTATTCTTATTTTAATAGCACATACCATTAAGAGACCTATTAACAAAAAATCAGCAACTAAAACTAATAATTTATGTAAAAACTTTATACAGCTAGCATAATACTGTACCTACTGGCTGAGGGAAAAAGGGAAAATGCAGTACAGTCCTTAGCAATGCTGTTTTGTAGACCCACATTAAAAGTAAATTGATCATATCTCCAAAGACAGTGGACTCATACAGCCTAAAAGATTTGGATCTATGTTGATCCTCAAGGCAAACTCAAGTCAGTGAATGGCTTTGGGTCCCTAATGAGAAACCAATTCTCTTAATTAGAGTGCAGGGTTAATCCACAATATGCTTTACAGATCAAGGTATTTTTAACAGTGGAAGTCTAGCATATGAACTGGAACAAGTCCTACCTAGACAGATTATCAAGGACATTGATGTAGGTTTTGTTGAATTTTGCTGGAAAGTCCTAAATGGGGGTCAAATCACTGGAAAGTAAAATAGGACTGGAAATTAGACATTGAAGAATTATACTTTGTAAAAGAACTTAATTTAATCTTTTCTCTATCTCACGAAATATGTGACAAGATAAAACAGTGTTTCTTTTCACTGAGACTGACTGACTTGTTCTATCTCCTGACTTAGCTACTTGATAAAAGTCAATTCTTGCTTAAAGTTCCTAGACAAAACAACAATGTACATTTGATCTAAAGAATAATGTTCCTTCAGGAGATTTTGACTTATTTAGTGCAAAGGCAAAAATGATGAGTCAAATTTTATGCATAGGAGGCTAGGTCATATAAACTTTAAAACAATGAACAAACTTGTGAGGGGAAACCTTGATAGAGTTTTGCCCTTCAAAGCTTTTGAAAAGATCATACTTGTGGTTTGCATGTCAAAGGAAAGCAACACAAAGCCTCTTGTAAGACCAAGCTTGTGAGCTCTATCATCCATCCCTTACAAATGTTACATATGACTATTGGGCCAACCATTTGTAAGGAGTATCAATCACAAGATGTATTGCCTGATTGTCACAGATCGACCTATAGTAGGTTTGGGGGGGGGGGGGGGGGGAGTTGGGTTTTCTTTTTGGCCACAAGGATGAGACTAGTGAGATCCTTAAAACTTTTATAACTGGCATTGAAAACCAAATAGATCGTAAGGTTAAAATCATCAGATGTGACAATGGAACTGAGTTTAAAAATAATGACTTGAATCAGTTCTGTAGGATGAAAGGGATTAAGAGGGAGTTTAGTGTTGCTAGAACTCCACAACAAAATAGAGTTGCTAAAAGAAAGAATAGGCCACTAATAAAGGCAGCTAGGACTATACTAGCAGATTCATTATTACCTACTACATTTTAGGCTGAAACAGTTAATACTGCTTGTTATGTTCAGAATAGGGTTCTAGTGACCAAGCCTCACAACAAACCACCTATTTATGAACTTTACATGGTAGACCACCTACGTATAATCTTTATGAACCCTTTGGGTGTCCAAGTAACTATTCGTAATACCTAGATCCCTATGAAATTTGATGGAAGGTTCTAAGGGGTTTTTGGTTGGATATTCTATCATTAGCAAGGATTTTAGGGTATTTAACACTAAAACTAGGAAGGTAGAGGAGAACTTACACATAAACTTTCTTGAAAACAAACCTAATGTTGCAAGGAGTGGTCTAGAATGGCTCTTTGATATTGATTCACTGACAAAATCTATGAATTATGAGCTAGTTACTATAGGAAATCAAACTAATGGTGATGCAGGTATAGAGACAAATGTTAATGCAAGGCAAGGCTGTCCAGAGAAAGCATCTGATCATGAATACATACTGCTATCACTCATGCTTTCAAATTCTCCACTCTCTTCAAGTTCTTAGAACATGGATAATAAGGATATTGATGAGGTACCAGGAAAAGGAGACGATGATTTAAGTGAAAGCAATGATCAAGAAAGGATTGATAGCAGTACTAAAGATGTTAATACTGTTGGGCCAATTATTAATACTGCCAGTGAAAATATTAATACTGGTAGTCCAAATATTTATACTACTAATCCTATTCCTAATTATTCAGGATGGCAAACTTTGGAAACACTAGGCATATTTTATGGAGCCTATGATATATAGAAGTAGGTGCAGAGGCTAACCTTAACAACTTGGAAACCACCATGAATGCCAGTCCTATTCCCATAACCAAAACTCACAAGGATCATCCTAAAGACCAGATCATTAGAGACATAAATTTAGCTACTCAAACAAGGAGGATGACCAAGATTTCTGAAGAACATGCTATGGTCAGTTACATCAAAAAGCAGATAGAAACAATCACAAAGATTATCAAAACTGCATATTTTGCCTATTTTCACGTCACAGAAGAAGCCTAAGCAAGTGATTCAAGCTTTGACAGATCCAAGCTGGATAAAAGCAATGCAAGAAGGAGCTTCTGCAATTTAAACTTCAAAAGGGTTTGGACTCTGTGGACTTTTTCCCCCCTAAAGGTATGAGTGCTATTGGAACTAAATGGGTATATAAAACAAGAAAGATAGAGAGGAATATGTATTCGAAATAAGGCAAGACTGGTTTCATAAGGTTACACCCAAGAAGATGGAATTAAATTAAGATGAGGTTTTGCTCCTAATTACTATGATTGAAGCAATCATGTTATTTTTTGGCCTATGCATCTTTATGGGACTTATATGTACCAGATGGATGTGAATAGGAGTGCCTTTTATATGGAACTATTGAAGAGGAGGTGTATGTGTGTCAACCTCCTAGTTTGAAGATCCATAGTACCCCTGATAAAGTTTTATAGGCAGAAAAAGCTTTATATGGTCTTACATTAAGCTCTAGAGCCTGGTATTGAGACCCTAGTCTACCTACATATTAGAAAATGGTATACAAAGAGGCACTATTGTATAAGACTCTAATCATCAAGAAGGACAAAAGAGATATCCCTTTTAGTACATGTGTATGTTGAGATATCATCTTTGTGTCCTACAAAAGAATCTTTGTGTGGTTGAAATTGAGCAGAATGATGCACAGAGATCCAGATGAGTTCTATGGGGGAGCTCACTTTCTCTCGACATACAAGTACCACAAAAGATGAATGAATCTTCATTAGCCAGATAAGTATGTGTCTGAATATTCTAAAAAGTTTGATTTTTCACTGTGAAGACAACAAGCACTCCTTATGGAGCCTAACAAGGCAATGTCAAGTTGAAGAGGCTAAAGATGTGGATGTTCAACTTATACAGATCAATGATTAGATCATTGATGTACTTAACAACTTCTAGGCCTGACATAGCATTTGTTGTTTGTGCTTGTGCAAGGTTCCAAGTTACTCCTAAAATCTTACATCTTCATGCTGTGAAGAGAATCTTTAGATACTTCAAAGGTCAACCTAAATTGGGCCTTTGGTATCCTATGGATTCACCATTTGACTTGGAAGCTTTTTCTGATAGTGATTATGCTGGAGCTAGCCTTGACAGGAAATCCACAATAAGAGGTTGTCAATTTCTTGGCAAAAGGTTAATTTCATGGCAATGTAAAAAGCAAACTATAGTTGCAAACTCTAGTACTGAACCAGAGTATGTTTTTGCTGCTAATTGCTGTGGCCAGGTGTTATGGGTTCAACCTTATGAACACCAAGATTTACATTGATAATGAAAGCACCATTTGTATTATGAAGAATCTAGTGTTTCATTCTAAAACCAAGCACATTGAAATAAGGCACCATTTCATCAGAGATTCTTATGAGAAGAAGTTGATCAAGTAATCAAAATTCACACAGACCATAAAGTTTTCAGACCTCTCACCAATGCATTTGATGTTTGTCAGGTTTAACTTCTGATATGCTAGCATTGGATTACTTAATCTTTAAAGTATTGTTTGAGGGGAGGTTAATTAAGATTGGATGAAAGGAAATGTAAAATTAAGCAGAAGTGGGTGAAGGGTCAGGACAACCCACTAATCCCCAATACACATCCACATTTGCTCAACTCACTAATGAAGAACCAATCACTGTTTTATAATCATATTAACCCAAAAAGACTCAAAAACCTAGGAAAGCCAAAAGGACCATTGAGATATCTCAGTCTAGTGGACCTATTCACCTTTTTGCAGATGAGACTGTCTATAATGGGGGTGGGGGGGGGGGGGTGGGGGGGTGGGGGAAGGGGGGTGGTGGAGTGAGAAGGATAGAATGGAAAGGGCTGCCATACTTCGTTCTTAGATTAGAAGCAGAGCATGGAACAGCGTAACATCAATAGGACCTAAAATTCTATGACAACACTAATTGCCAAGTCCTTAGGAACTGGTTCAGGTAGTTGGTCCTAAGTGCCAAGAAACCAAATTTGGCGGGTGCAAAAGCTCCAAACAGGTTTGATGCTCATCTAAACAGTCTAATGATCACCTCTCTCAAGAGTTAACACACTTGGAAGTGGGTAGGACAACATGAAACTAAAGGAATTGATGGAACATTATACACAACTGTCAAATTAGAGCTTAAAAGAATTGAGAGAAAGCAAAAACATACGGTCGAGAATTTTAGCTCAAAATAAACAAGAGATTTGTGGAAATAAAAAAAGAAAGAGGAATTGGTGAGAAAAAGAAAATGAGAGATATTGAGAGAATAACAAACAGAAAGATAGTCCCCTGTGCAGAATCAAAATTAATGATGGAAATGCTTTTTGGAAAGAAATTGGGGTTAATACTGGTATCTTAAACTTAATGCTGCTAAGCTTAAGTTAATGTTGTTAGGCTTAATTTACTGCTGCCCGTATTAGTTTATGCTGCTAGGCATTCACTTACTGCTGTTAGGCATAAGTTAATGCTGCCAGGCATAACTTCCTACTGCTGGGTTAGTTAATACTGTTAGGCTTAACTTAATGCTGCCAGTTCAAGTTAATGCTGTTGAGGGTGAGTTCATAAATACTTCGATTAAGGGTTTCAATCACTCATTCGTTCGATTTTACACCTTGTTATCCTCTCTAATCATAAACCCTAACTCAATTTCATCTTTAATCATCAAAACCCATCACAATGTCGACCCCAAAGTTTGCTGAAACTCACAATTTGGTTGCGTTTTTGGAGAAACCCGAAGAAAGTAATGGGTTTGAGGAAATTATTGATTTTCTAAATGCAAGTTCTGTCCAATATGCGTTAACGGTCAATCCAACCATTTATACTACCTGTATTGAACAGTTCTGGACATCTGCTAAGGTCAAAACAGTTAATGAGGAATGACAGATACAAGCCCTAGTAGACAAGAAAAAGGTAATCATCTCTGAGACAAGTATAAGGAATGATCTTAAGTTGGATGATGTTGAAGGAACATATTGTCTACCCACTGCTACCATTTTTGCAGAATTGGAAAGAATGGGGCATGAAAATCTTACTCAAAAGCTTACATTCTATAAAGCTTATTTCTCATCCGAATGAAAATTTCTCATCCATACCATACTGCAATGCCTTAGTGCTAAGACTACATCCTAGAATGAATTTAGTAGCACTATGGCATCTGCTATCATATGTATTGCCACAAACCAAAAATTCAACCTTTCTAAGTACATTTTTGACAATATGGTGAAGAACTTGGATGGTGGGGTAAAATTTCTCATGTACCCAAGATTTGTGCAAGTCTTCCTGGACAAACAAGTAGAGGGAATGTCCTAGCACAGAAGGGTTTATGTTACACCTTCTCACACTAAGAAGGTGTTTGCTAACATGAAGAGACAATGCAAGGGTTTTTCTGGAAGGGTTACACCACTATTCTCCACAATGATGGTTTAAGCTACAGAAGACATGGGTGCAGATTCAGCTACTCCTACTGATTCCCATTCCACACCCATTATCACTTAACCATCATCCTCAAAACCTCAAAAGAAAAAATCAAGAAGGAAACAAAAGAAGGACAATGCTCCTACAGATCCTACTATTGAAGAGACTACTCATGAGGAACATGTCTCTACCCCTTCCTATGATCCACCTCCAAGTGGTGAGGATAGAATGCAACTTGCTGACTTGATGAGTTTGTGTACCAACCTACAAGAGAAGGTCCTTGATTTGGAGAAAGCCAAGACTGCTCAAGCAAAGGAGATTACTAGTTTAAAGAAGAGATTCAAGCAGTTGGAAAAGAGAAGGAATTCAAGAACTTTAGGTCTAAGAAGGTTAAGAAAGGTTTGTTCCTCTAGCAGGGTAGAATCCTCTGATGATGCCAGTTTGGGTGCTCAGGAGGATGCATCCAAACAGGGGAGGAAAATTGAAGATCTTGATGCTGATGCAGAAGTGACCTTGGTGAATGAGACTCAAGAAATGAATGATGACAACCTGATGTTTGATACAGGTGTGTTGGAAGAGCAGGAAATTGAGTTTGAAAAGGTGGTTGAAGAGCCTGTAGTTAGTGTTGCTACAACTACAAAGTCAATTCCAGTTAGTACTGCTAAAGTAGTTACTATTGCCAGAGCCAATGTTGTAATTCTAGACGAATTGACTCTTGCTCAAACTTTGATTGAGATTAAAACTGCAAAGCCCAAGCCTATTACAACTGCTGCTACAACAATTACATATGTTAGACCAAGGGCTAAGGGAATTATATTTCATGATCAGGAAGAATAAGTACCTGCATCTACAAAAACATTTTCTTCTTCACAATCACAACTTCCACAAGTAAAAGACAAAGGCAAAGGAAAAATGGTGGAGCCTGAAGTACCTTTGAAGAAGAAAGATCAAGTTGCTCTTGATGAAGAAATGGCTAGAAATCTTAAAGGTCAGTTGCAAGCTGAACTTATTGAAGAAGAGAGACTTGTAAGGCAAAAGGAAGAAGAAGCCAACATAGCTTTGATCGAATCATGAGATAACACACAAGCTATGATGGTGGCAGACTTTGAATTAGGTCAGAGGCAGGGAGAACAGGGAGAAATAACCATTGAAGAAAGATCAAGATTGTTTGTAGAGCTCATGAACAGAAGAAAGAAACACTTTGTAAAGCTTAGAGCTGATGAGATAAGAAGAAAGCCACCTACCAAAGCTCAAAAGAGAAATCAAATGTCCACTTATTTGAAAAATATGTCTGGATTCAAACATAGTCAGTTGAAGAGTAAAATCTATGATGAAATCAAGAAGTTGCTTGATAAGGAGATGAAAAGAGTAAATACTTTTGTGGACATGAATTCAGAAGTAGTGAAAGGTAGTCAGACAAGAATAGAGGAAAGTTCTAAAAGAGTAGGGGATGAACTTGAGTTTGATAAGTCAAAGAAGCAGAAGATAGATGAGCATGTAGAAGCTGAAAAAGATGATGATCTAGAGGAGGAAGAAATGAAAAACCATATGGAGATAGTTCAAGATGAAGAGGAAATAGCAATTGATGTTATACCTCTAGCCACAAACCCTCCAATGATTGTAGAATATAAGATTGTTAAAGAAGGACATAAGGGATTCTATCACTTGATAAGAGCTGATGGAAGTTCAAAAAGATATTCATTAATGATTAGGATGCTTTAGGGTATTGACAGAGAAGACTTAGAAACTCTCTAGAAGTTCGTCAAAGAAAAGCATGGAATAAACAGGCCAGTTGATGAATATGAAAGAGTGTTATGGGGAGATTTAAAAGTAATGTTTAAACCTGACATTAAAAGTGATGTATGGAGAAATCTACAAGGGTACAAAGTAACTGTTTGGAAGCTGTTTGATAACTGTGGAGTCACTTTGTAAGGTTTAGAAATCTACATATCTTTAAGTTGGTTGAGAAAAGATATCCCCTTACACCAATAACAATCTCAAACATGCTGAACAAGAAGCTTCAAGTTGATCGTTAGAATGAGATGTGTTATCAACTACTCAAGCTCATGACAAAGTAGGAAAAGGGTTAATGAAGTGCTTGAATGCATCCTCCTGGTGATGGTGAAGACTTTTAATGAAACTTAAAGATTCAGAAAATGAACATCAAGTTTAGGGGAGGATTATTGGGTTTAAAAGACTTCAAGATGATTCTTAGAGTTACTACTGCTCAGGTATATATTAGTGCTATCAAGCATAACTTAGTGCTGCTGGTAATACTAAAGAAAATTATGCTAAGTAGTTAGTACTAGTAGTATAAAGTTACTACTGCTAGTTACTATTGTTAGTATAATTAGTACTGTTAGTATAAAGTTACTACTGCTAGTACTAAAGTTAGTACTGCTAGTGTATGTTAGTACTGCTAGAGTAAACTTCTAAGTAGTTAATGCTGCTTATGCTCAGTTAATACAGCTAGAAGGATTAATGCTGTCAGAGATGAGATCAAAGACATATCAGAGAAGAGATAAAGGTTGATTGAAGAACAAGAATACTTATGAAGATAAGTATCAATTATTTATAAAGAAGATATGTACAAACTTATTTGTTTAAGAGATTATGTTTACTTATAGAAAAGATCATAATAACTTAACGCGTTTTGTAAGCCCATTAGGGTTTCCTTAGTGTATAAAAGGAACCCTACGGCATAGATCTAGATATCAGTTTTCATATTAGTATTCATAGTTTGCATAGTAATCATAGTTAGTATTCGTAGCTATTTTGTAACTCAAAATAGTATTCAATATATTGAAAGTTTAGTAAAGATCTTGTTTTTACTGTTTCATTGTTCTTCTTAGTATTCCAAACTAGATTCCGCATAGTTTGTGATTTTCTCAATCTTAGTTTCTACTATAGTTGTCTTGGATCGATCCAATATAACTAAGATTTAACAAGCTAAGTAAGATCTGTCAAGAAGGGATCAACAATCTACCTTTGTGTTCATTAAGGTTTTCACAACTCCTTGAGTAAGTTCACCATGAACCCGGAGTATCTCATCACCTTCCAACGGTATCCTAACCACCTTCTCATGATATACTATCACAAACTTCCTCTTGGACAACCAGTCCATTCCCACAAACACATCAAAGCTTCCACAACTCAATGGTATCAACGAACTCCAAGGGTTATGAACAATCGAATAGGATAACAAGTGAATATCAAGTCAAAGGATAAAATACATATAGGAGATTCCACATATGCAAATAGACGTGGATCAAATGACATAAGAATCCTTTGAAAGAAAGGATACGTATATGCACTGAGTGAAAGCGCAAACAAAAGAAAATCAACAGGCTTACCATGACAAATGAACACATAAAAATCAATACGAAAGACGGAAATTCTTATACCAATTATCTTTTACTCGAAAGACCAAATTAAATAATGTTTTTATAAAAATCAATTTAAATTAAGAAAGTCACTTTAAGTATAAAAATCATTTTAAATAATAATGAAATTGTCTTAAATATAATCTTTGAAAAATTCATTCTGGTTGTCATAAAAATCTAGAGATGGTTATCTAATGGTGTATCGTACCTTACCACTATGAATCACTATAAACCTGTTTTTTATAATAAAATAAAATCTATTTACAAAGATCATTTTATACACAGTTTTCTCCAAACACCAACACAATACTTCCAAAGAGTTTTTATAATTAGACATCAATTATAAAATATGTTACTCAAACAAAGGACACCATAATACCAAAAGGGATCGTAAAACACCGTACAGACCCTAACACGATTCTATTGTTTGAAAATGAAAGAAAATACCAGGAACCATATACTCAAAATAAAATCAAATGAACTCGTACAAGAAAACTCATGCAAGACGTTAAGCACCCAAAAGAAAACGTAAGGTCTTATTCAAAATAACTATCAACAGAGCAAACCTAAAATTATCGATACTAACACGTCGCCAACGGGTTATGAAGACCAAGGGATATACAAATAAGGGAGTAATGATCGACACTAATATGCTAGGAACAATTAGTGCTTAAAAGAAACCTTTGATACGCATACGAGTAATCAATGCAACGAAAGAACTAACGAAACGCGCCTATATCCGAAAGAGCAGATCCGAACAAACGATCGAGTAACGAGCAACCACAATAATAATAATATTAGGTATCTACAAATACTAGATAGAAGAGAAACTGACTATCTATACAACTCAATTTAACATATCCTCTAATTAGGGTAAGAGAATAATTCTCTACTCATACCACCATCCTTATCATGAATACACATATAAAAAACATATTACACTACCACCTTACAACCAAACACAAATAAATGCAATCATGGTCACAAGTCTACGTGTGTGATGCCTTTATAATTATGTTAGCTACCATAATTATAAGTGCCTCCTTTCACACGTGTATTTACTTCCAAGACTACCCATTTCAATCATAATTCACATATAAGCACATATATCACATTGTACATCTTAAACCACTCCAACTTAACACATAAAGGATGCTCCATCAAATAACTACTTACTTATATCAAAATAAAATTGAAACGACATAAAGGAACAAAAGTCTCGCAACAATTCCTAAAATACGAAATATCCGAAAGAAATAATCAATAACAGCATGACGAGGTAAAGGACAGGATAAACTTATGCTGGGCCTTGCTTGGGTTTGACTTAGCCTCCGTAAGAATCACCCAATTTCGCGGGTCTAGCCCTATTACGCGCATCCGATAAACGATCAACTATCCTATCTCCTTCGGTTCCACAAGAGGCTCCTTATAACGCTTAAGTCTAGTTGGGAAAACGGTTCCCCAACGAGACTTCTTACGGGTGAGGGAAAACATAGCTAAAATACTAAAAAGGTAATACATATCATATCAGATAATGGTAGGCAAAATAACTAAAATGACAACTTAGCAAAATACGAGATATATAAACTATGAAAAAATAGAGGGGAAGCATAGAAGTTATAGCATCAAACACTTAAGTCCTAAATGCATCTACATAAAGGACCCCTAGGTTATAGTCTAGGCTCAACCACCTACTTCTCTATAACCTGAGGCTCTGATACCAATCTATCACACCCCGCCAAGGCAGAAACACGAGGCGCAACGAGAAAGGGAATCATCACAACACATTGGCGTCTATATAGAGAAACTAAAACATGCATAAAATACCAGGCATAGACACGCAGTGTCATGAAAATACCCAAACACATCAACAAAATCCAAAAGGCGTCTGACATTGAAATAAAGGTAGTTCATGTCAACGTCATGACATGAAAACATTCATACATCCTAACAAAGCAAAACAAATAACATTCACCGTCCTAAAAAATAACGAAATCTAGATAGCTAAACTTCGCCAGCTGCCTACGGTCCATCTAGCCAATTTTTCTAACTTTAATCTCATCCTGCTGAATACCTGAAAATGATACTTATACGTCAACACGATAGTTGGTGAGAAACATAGGTTTTCAGACACACTTATCCAATCCATTTCCAAAACGATTTATCCAATTACTATGATTATTAAACAACGCATTTTGTATGATAATTATGCTAACTAACATGCAATTCAATACAATCATATTAAACCAACAAATCATATACTGGGTAGGCGTACCCATCTGATCCCTCATAACCAACACTCGATGTCCCTTGGCATGCCTAATACAGTACATGCAAGTAAATCCAATCAACCACTCAAACACCAAGCAGACGACCTCAATCGCTCTTGGATCATACCAAATCCTTTTTCCCTCTAGCTCAGGCCATGGATACCCGCAAGTAATCCTCCTGACTAGGCAACAATATCTTTTCCCTCTAGCGCAGGCCATGGATACCCGCAAGTAATCCTCCTGACTAGGCAACAATTCCTTTCCCTTTAGCTTAGGCCATGGATACCCGCAAGTAATCATTACTATTATAAGGATTTAAAATGGTTATACGCCCCCCCCCTTTTTTACAAAAAAAAATCTTTGATTTCAACATTCATACATACGTTTTTGTGACTATCATAAGGGTTGAAAAAAAAAAAAAAAAAAAGGGGGTTTTATTTCAAACATTGAAAAGGTGGTCCATACATAAATTTTACAAAACTCGATTCATAACATTTTAAACAAACTCACTGTGTGGTTTGTGGTTGTATATGCATTTAAGAAAAACCTATATATCTAAATTATGCGTTGCTGTCTTGATGGCGGACTGTAATAACAGGTAAGTTACATATATATAGTTTTGTGATATACATTTATACTTACAAAAACTTATGAACTCACCAACTTTATGTTGACCCTTTTAAAGCTTTTTTCTAGTTGAATTAGATGCTTGCTTTACATTATGTCATTTGGTAAGTCTAAACAAGAACAAGAATTACTTACAAATTGACACATTAAGAGTCGTGTCTCACAAGTCTTGTGCAATGGTATTATGAAGTAACGCTCCCGGACCCTTATTTCGCTACGTACATATTTTCTTGTGGGTTTAAAGATTGGTAACAGATGCCAAGGTTATAGAGAACTAGGTTGCATATTTTACCTAGACTATAACCATTTTCATAAATATTGCATCACATCAAACTTATCATGTGCATACACACTACTTGCCTACTTGCTTACATTACTTGCTTACGTGACTTATATATATATATATATATATATATATATATATATATATACCTACTTTCCCTTGCGCATATATTACATTTATTTATATAAGAAATTATCTATATAAATACTAGAACATTTCTCAAAACATTGTGAATGACACGATGGTCTTTAAATCTTTTATGATCTCACATAATACCGTATTATATAACATTAAAACATGTCATAGTACGCCGATCCCACAAGTTATCCTTATCATTCAACTTCGAGTTTAAACACCCGTCCCATACTATTGAAACACGACCTTAACCTGTCACCTCGCAACATTTCATCTTTGGAGCACGGCTTTTAGAACTAAACTAATTTTATATTTTCTGATTTTGAAGAAAATGCCGCCAAAGAAAACCACCACCCCTATGACCGATGCTGCCATTAAGGCACTAATAGCCCAAGGCGTTGCTACTACGATGGCTGAGTATGAAGCTAACAGAGGCAGTGGAAATGGCGATGATAGTCATGATTCTGGAAGTGACAGAAGGACAGAGCGCGCTACTCGTGAGTGCACCTATAGTGACTTCCTAAAATGCCAACCCCTTAATTTCAAGGGTACTGAAGGAGTCGTTGGCCTGACTCAATGGTTCGAGAATATGGAATCTATTTTCCATATAAGCAACTGCACCGTCGCATCCCAAATCAAGTTTGCTACATGTACTCTTCTGGGAAATGCTTTAACGTGGTGGAACTCCCACGTTAAGACTGTTAGTCATGAGGTTGCATATGGAATGACATGGAAAACATTAAAGAAGATGATGACTGATAAGTATTGCCCAAAAGGCGAGATCAAGAAGCTAGAGATTGAACTGTGAAACCTGAAGGTGAAAGGAACTGATGTGGTGAGCTATAACCAACATTTCCAAGAGCTGGCACTGATGTGCGGGAGAATATTTCCTGAGGAATCCGATGAGGTCGAGAAGTATGTCCGTGGACTTCCCGACATGATTCAGGGAAGTGTGATGGCATCCAAGCCAAAAACAATGCAAGATGCGATTGAAATTGCAAATGATTTGATGGACCAGAAGATCCGTACATTTACTGAAAGACAAGCTGAGAACAAAAGGAAACTTGATAACGACAACCAAGCTCAACAACAACCTCCCAAGAAACAAAATGTAGCCATAGCTTACACCGCTGGGTCTAGTGAAAGGAAAGAGTATGCTGGAACTCTTTTGTTGTGCAACAAGTGCAAGTTTCACCACACTAGCCTGTGCATTGTAAAATGCGCAAACTACAATAGAATTAGTTACTTGATCTGAGACTATAGGAGTCCTGCTACCACTAACAATCAGAGAACCCTCACCTGCTATGAATGTGGGAATCAAGGGCACTACAGAAGTGATTGCCCGGAGTTAAAGAATCGGAACCATGGAAACCAAGCTGGAGTTGCTGAAGCACGTGGAATGGTGTATGCCTTAGGAGGAAGAGAAACTTATCAAGACATTGATGACATGGAAGATAATATCAATGCTTAAATTCTATTTCCTTAGGGATTCTTGTTGTATTTTCTCTTTAATTCCCGTTGTACTGTACGAATGATTTCAAATTATCTATCAATTAATGTGTTGCAAAAAAAATCTCGTCAATTTTACTTCAATTTTTCATTCATTCATGCAAACCGCTCTCTGAATCATGACTTTATAAAACATTTCACTATTCATGATAAACCATTTCACTATCGTTGACAAAATTATTTCACTAATATTTTATAAACTACCTTACAATCACTTTACCATCACCTTAGAAACTATCCTGTTATTTATTCGCAGAATAATAAACTACATTGCTTTCATCATATAAACTATTATTTTGTACTATTTTGGTGAAAATGAGCATCGCATCGTTAGCCCTCAAATATACATAGCCTGATCACCTATGTATAAATCAGGAAGGACCATGCCATGCTGAGAGTAGTCACCATAAAACTTTTGTCAAAAACCAATTTTCTATTTATATCAAGTTTTGTGTGCGTATTCATAAAACGTATTTATCACGAGGAACCAAGCTAATAATCATAATAAATAAGTAAACTCTTACACCATCTTACTATAAAGCCGACATCGTCTTATACCAAATCTTAAGCCAAAAAGTCGAAGACGCATCGTTAGCCCCTATAGGATAATCCGCCGGCAAGTTTAACCACCATCAAAGAATTGAAACCCACACCTCTTCACCAACACCATTCCGGAAGGAAACTCAAACTGAATTTCAGGGCGAAATTCTTTTAACATGGGGAGACTGTAACAATCCGCATTTTCACGTCATTTTACGTCAATAAATATCTAATTATTTAATTTAAACTTTTGCGCGTTTACTTTTAATTTTCAACGTTTAGTTAAATCGCGTGAACTAAAAATTAACATTCAACGTAAACGTATATCAAACAAGTAAAAGTTTATGTCAAGCAAGTGTTATATGACTATTACAAATAAAATTTATAACTTTTCATGTTTTATTTTTATTGGTTACGTAAAACGTCTACGTTTCGTAATAAATTACATTTAGACATCCACGGAAGCACCAATACCCATCTATACTCAAACAAATACCCACTTTTATATCTAATAGCTAAAAATTAAATCATTTTACACCTATAAACCCATAAGGCTCGCTCTACAACAAGTAAAACACAAATAATACATAACCCTCCACTAAGGTAACTTCACATTAATCACCATCTTTTTATTAACCACCAAGTTCACTTGTACGCCTTGTACTCTTTGACATGCCTCTTCCTAGGGAGAAGGAGATCACTTTACACAACTTGTACCATTACCACCCTTAATCCCTTATTTTGGTTAGTTGGTTTATGAATACTTGCAACATAAATAGAAGTCTTGAGTTAAACATTTCACACACACATTCATTTGCAAAGAAAATCAAGTCACAACTCTCTCCTTTCACTCTCAATACCCATGACTCATATATAGATTCTAGGGTTTCCATAATTTTTGTTTCATAAAGATTACAAGTATAGTAGTGTTCTTAGTTATGATATCTAAGGTATATCAAGGTGGTTTGGAAGCTTAGGTATAAATTAAACAAAGGTTTAATTCATGAAGAAACTAGGGTTTTCTACATTAGGGTTTGCATTTTGGGGTTTGATTGTGTGTTCATCATCCTCATCCACTCTCTTAAGGTCTACATAAACCCTATTCTTTCTAATTATTCAATTTCATATTTTATATCATGTTATATTGTTTATCACCACCTAGGGTTTATTTTATGAGTTTATAAATTATTATGAGCATGAACATAATTTGTATATATATATATAGCTATGGTGAAATGATGTTTAAAATGCAAGAACACACTTTATATAAGTGTCAGTTAATTTATAGAATTAGTTTATAAATTTATTTGTTGAAAGTTTAATTACAAAGTTTATATACAAATTATTATGAGGACATTGTATTTGGACAAGAATGATAGACATAATCTTGTGGACCCAAAATATGTAAGACTTATGGTACTAATTAATATAGAGGACTTGTACAAACTTAATCAAGTGATAATTTATAAAAACTAGTTTATAAATCTTATACATAAACGGACTATTTTAAATAATTTGTGTAGTACATTTCTAAGGAATCCAAACATATAAAGAACTAAAAAACGGAAGTTTATTTTATATTATTTTTTTAATTTTTTTTTTTTATTTTTTTTTATTATTATTATTACTAATAAACGCAGAAGTTATGATATTTTGCAGATTACGAATAATAAATATATAAAAGTGTTTTTAAAAATAGTTTTTATAAAAACTGACACTGTTATAGATCTGATAAAAAATATATGCTGATGTTTTAATGAGATAGTACATGTATGGGGATTCCAAGCATACACTGGAAACTCAAAAAACAAAGCTATAACGAAATAGAAATACAATTTCGTAAGATTAAAGTTATAAAAATAATTTTATAAATTGTTTTGAATTTACTGTTTCGACACAATATTTTTATAAAAAGATGAGTATTTTATTTGAATAATTTATCTCGCACTAATTTCAAACATAACAAAACAAGCATAAACGAAGTTAGAATGAGTAAGGTACGGTTTTTCAAAGAAAATCAGATAAACAACATTTACAAAAACTAATTAAATTTTATAAACAATCTTATAGAAATATAAAATGTGGTTTAACTGAGTGTTTTCGAGTCCATTTTGGTTTTCACGTTTGGCTATAAAAACATACGAAATAAACTGTACTATGTATCTATATAAAAATTTATAACATTTTTAACTTTATAAATATATATTTTATATAAAATAATTAAACTATTTATATACTAACATTATAAAAACAATAAAAACATTAAATCAAGTGTTTTTAACAAATAATCAATTATTGTCACAGAGAGTAATATATTTTTATAACGGACACAATACTAACATTTATTTAACAAGTACAATTTAAATATTGTTTCAACTTTTTAAACTAAGCAAAAGCTATTAGGTGGTGATGTAACTCTATAACTTATGTGTTGTATTTATATTAAATACAATATAATTATACGGCCTATAATTAATTAGTAGCATTCTGGATCGTTTGTGACGATTACTTTATGTTGATTTTTGCAATAATCAATAACTTTCGCACTAGAGAGGTGAGTTTATAGCCCCTCTTTCACTTGTTTTACATTACTTTACAAATCTCGAGGGAGAATACATGTTCTTTACAACTTGTTTACATATTCATTACAATCTCTTTTACATACTCTTTTACATACTTGGTTGCATACTTGATTTCGTAACTTGGTTACATACTCGTTTACATACACATTTACAAAACTGTTTACATACTCATTGCAAACTCGTTTACAAACTTGTTACACACTCATTTTCATATTGTATGGGATACAATACTTGTTTTCACTTATGGGCGCAACAACATTACTTTGATTCAAATGATTACGGATTAGCTTAAGTTGCATGAACTGTTAATTACTCGGAGGGTAAGCGTGAATGTTATAAGATAGATCTATTTGGGATTGACAATCCCCGTTCGAGTGATTAGCTCTCACTAGTTTTAGCGGTACTGAACTAACGAACGTTATACCATATCGGAGCACGATTTGATTGGTGTCTACAGGGCCAACAACTACATACTCATGAACTCTTACTGTGCCTTGAATAAAATGACATACATATAAGTCTACGCCGTAGTTTCATAAACTTAGGGGTCAAATGATAAACATACTTGGTGACTATTGTATTAGATACAATGGTCATGCATACTTTACAAATGCTTTGGTCCAACTATACTTCACTTTTTATGACTATTTATTAAGCAATAAGATCTTGATTGATGACTAGTGTGTGAAGATTAAGGTGTAATTAGTGTGTGTGTTTAGAGAGAGAATTACCTAACTTGCCTTTTGATTAAATGAAGTTGTTACATCTAACCATGGCATAAATTACTATTTATAGCCCTTGGTTAGCTTGATGACTAAACTTTCCTTACTTAACATATTTAGTCCCTGCACTTTATAATAGTGCTTACAAGTAGAACATTTCTTTATTTCTAACATTCTCCCCCTAAATGATCTACTTAGGAACTATCCTTATTATGTTTTTGATGACAACTTCTTCCTTATACTTGAACACTTTATTCTGAAGTAGTCAGTCATTTTTCTTTTCCTTTGAAGCTCGAAAACGCTAATAATTCTTTATGAAAGTTGAGGACGACCTTATAGCAAATCTCTCCCGATATAATTTTCTTCCCTTATATAATAGGATAGACTCTTTATCTCTGAAGGTTATTCTACTCCTACTCTCGATCTCAAATCAAGGCATTCTCATAAGTAACTTGATATCCTTTTGAGCACCTTGAATCTTTAAAAATCTTTATGAAATTCTTATTCTTCGTAACTTGATCTTGTAATGTAGATGTCTAATCACATACATGTTGCTGACAAAATATTATTGAAACACGATGATATTGATTAACGCATTTATTGGTAAAAGGACTTGAACACTTGACTTTTTCACATGAATCTTTTATACTCTCTAGCTCCCCCTCAGATCTCATATCCATCTCTTGAATATTGAAGTCAGTAAACTTTGATTGTCTAAAGACAAATGTCGAGTATTCTTAAAGAAGTAATTCCATGCAAATGTCGAACCGGCTATCTCGTTCGATCTTTGAAGTTTTTTATGGAAAACACTACAGCTTATTTCAACACACTTGATGATAGTAACCTAAATCTAGAATACGAATCTTATCTTCTTAATCAAAACTTCTTTTTACCATAACAGATTTCTTTTTACCGTATGTTCCAAATATTCCATCGGGAATTTTAAAACATGATCTTTTGCTTGAGTATCTTGATTTCTTGTTGATTCAATTAGGCCCAATATAATATCTTATCTTCTCATATTAGGCCCCAATACTAAGCTTATATTTTCTTCCCCCCTTATGATGATTATGATCCATCATGCGCATCATGACCATATAAGCTTCTAAATAAGCTCCGAGTGAAGAATATCCTTTAAAGTCCATGAAATTGAAATCAAAATCTTTTCTTTCCTCTTTAAGAATCAAACATTCTCCCCTTTATAAACAAATATTTACTCCCCCAAAATAAACCTATAAGCTCCCTCAAACTAACAAATATGAATTCGCTATCATTTCGTAAAGGTTGAGGAAAACTGTTTGTCATTATAAGATTTCGTTGAAATTAGTCATGTTTGTAAAAGGTAAATATGTTGTCAACATATGTTGTAGAAGACGAATGAAGAATTATCAGAGTAAGAATCATATTCCACATTAACCATGAAGTTCATACATCAAAAGATCATGCTTTGAAAATTCCCGATGAAATATTCGAAAAATATGATCAATGAAATCCAAATAAGCATTAATCTCGTGAACTTAGTGTGGGTACCCTGGAAACACATACCACTAGTCACATAGATTACATAGTTGATAAGTGTAGGAATACACATATCCATTTATGCCTAAATAACCCAATTAAACACCAAAACAGACCAAAAATGGCAAAAATATGCTTGTATTTGTGTTTTGTGTGTGCAGGTATGGATCAGTCAAAAATCACAAGAAAGCAATCAAAAACGGGCAAGCACGGACACGAGAATCAGAAGAGTACAAAGCCCAAAGCCAAGGATAGAAAAAATCAATAACCGCCAGCCAAAAGTCCAGTAACATATGGTCAAACAAAGTCAAACACAAGAAGACAAAACCTAGCCCATTACCTTTTTATAAAACCACAAGGACCATTGTTGCCTTTTCTAAAACAATTTATTACACTAGAATTGTTATAAAGAAAGAGAGGGACCATTTGTGTCACAAATTCCAAAGTTTAAAACTTTTCACCCGTTTTCAGTTATAAAGAAGGGCGGGGGGGAGGGGGGGGAAGAGATTTTTTGTATTCATTATCGTCCCACATTTAACCAAGTAATAAACAAAGGGCAAAATGGAGATTGAAGGTGCGAATGGTCAATTAAGTGGTTTAAACAATGCAAAAGCAGAGGCTAAAAGTTGTCTAATCAAGTGCATATCATTCGACACTTAACAAGGAGAGGACGACCACGGTCCATAGCATGAAGAAGCACAATGGAATGTGGGATATACACTAAATTTTTACTCAGTAAACAGCTCACACGGA
Organism: Tanacetum coccineum; assembly: GCA_026074375.1. NCBI lineage: Eukaryota > Viridiplantae > Streptophyta > Magnoliopsida > Asterales > Asteraceae > Tanacetum > Tanacetum coccineum. The sequence continues at coordinate 26,082 of BQNB010031858.1, read as the reverse complement.
GTCTCAAACGGATTTGCCAGTTGGCAATCTGTGGTTTGAGCTCATAAGTGATCCGATGGTTGTAAAAGATGGATTCAATCATTGAAGGGATGTCAGAGATCCTAGAAGCTTCTTTCAGCACCTATAAAAAGGCCTCACCTCTCACACACACGATATCTAGTTTTTTTAGTAATTTAGTCTAGCTTAAATTTCGTATTTTTCTTAAATGTAATTTTCCTTAAAATGTTTTGTAATCTCCTTTCCAAGTAATGTAATCAGTAACTTTTATTAATGAAATTCAGTTTTTCTTAATCTCTCAAAGTTCCTTTTTCATAAACTCTCTTAATAAGCTAAGTTGTCTCAATAAGCTAATAAGCTCATTTAAAGCTCTTTCAGTCTATAAGCTGAAATAGAGCTTATTGAATTCAGTATTAATCTTACTTAAACCTTAAATCAGTTTAATCTTTCATGGATCTCATTGGATATGAGCTTTTTGGAAGGGGATCTTAAATTGGAAGAGATCCCAAGGACTTTACTCTAGCTTATCTAATAAGCTAGGGAGCTTGTAGCTGCCTTTATTGGTCCTCTTGTTTAGCTAGAGGAGTTTGTAAGTTTCTCTTTCATTTTCCTTTAAATTCTAGTTTTAAATAATGATATTATTGCTTGCTATGTTTAGATCTGCTTATTTGCTTATTCTCTTTGCTTATTAGTGCTTATTTGAGTTTTATCTAGCTAAATCTTCATAGTTGTTTATCTGTTTTCAATTTTCTTAGTTTAAATCATAGATTTTCATATTATTGTCTTAAAAACCTCTAAAAAACCAAAAATATAGTAAAATAGTATAGATCTTAGATTATTGCTTATTTAGTTGTTAAATCATGCTTATTAAAGTAGTTTTAATCTGTTAATTGTCTGGTAGTTAATACTTGTTCATTAAATTTCAACTTAAAAGCTTTTCTCAAAATCTGTCATAGTTTTTAAGGGGTGTTTGGCTTAAATGTGTTTGACCTCTAAAAGTCAAAATTACTTGTGCAACTTGTTTGAGTCAGCTGAGTTTTCATTTAAGAATAGTTTTCATTTAGTTTTTATAAGTTAGAGTTCAAAATTTCAAAAGATATGGCTTATTATCTTTGTTTCTACACCAGGGCAGTTTTTGACTATCTTTTTGCTTGTGAAATTTAGATCTAAGCCCTCAAAGGCTTAGATTTTGCTTGCACTTTGTTTAAACACTCTATTTGAGTGTATTTTAGTGCAGGATTTCCCTTAGGAAACCTACACTCTTGGTTTACAGCTGTGCAAAGGGCACCAGTACTAACACAAAGTTAGTACTGCTGATACTTTACACTACCAGTACTAACTAAAAAGTTAGTACTGTTTTCACAAGTTAGTACTGCCACCTTTGGCTTAATTTTTAGCTGAGTAAAAGTAGGATTTAGGTTTTCAAATTCAAGTTAGTAGTAATCTAGGTATAGCTTGATATAGTTTAGGGTTTAATTTTCATTTTGCTGCTTATTTTCTTAGACATTTCAGCTGTTTTAAAAAAGGAATTCTGCATCAGCAGTACTAAGTTAGTTAGTACTGCTGATATTCAAATCTCAATTTAAGCCAGTAATTGTAGGATTTAATAGCTTATCTTTTAGCATTTTAAAGTCTAGTTATAGCTTAATATAGAATAAGTCTTAGATTACATTTTCTAGCTTATTTACATAGCTTATTTTTGCTGTCAAAAAGTTAAAAAGCCAAAAACAGTACTTAGAAATTTTAAGGTTTTAATTTGTTAATTTAGCTTATGGATCTAGATTTTATAGCTTATATAGTTAGATATTAAGTAGTTTAATAAGTCCTTAAAGTTCTAGAGTCTAGTTTAGCTTTTTAAGCTTTTAAGCTCATTTGGATTTTGTGCTATCTTGCTTATTTTCTGAGTTTGCTTAGTTCATGCTCAATTTTAGCTGCTTAAAAGTACTTCTAGCTTAGATTCCTTTGCATTCATAGTATAAGCATTTCATAAGCCTCTTAGAACACTTTTCCTTTTTCACATTAAGCTTAATTTGAGTTTTTTATAGCTGTTTTGGTAAAACATAGCCCAAACCCCTAGTTTCTGTAACAGCTTATTAAAAAGCTCTTTTTAGAGCTTATTTGTGAGTTTAAGACCATAGTGCTTTTGTTAAAGTTGTTCCCCTTCCTTTACAACTTTGCTCTTTTAAGTTTTTAGTAATAAGCACTTTTAGAATTTAAGCTTATAATTGAACTTAGTTTGTTGTCGGGGTAAGTCCTCAGGGACCATTCCTGTAGTTTTTCAATTTTAGTTGTTTTACAGTTAGTCCTTGCCTGTTAAATGTTTTAGCCCGTTAGTCCTTAAGTCTCTTTCACAGTTAGTCCCTGAGTAAGTTCTTAATTAGCCTTAATTAGTTTTAATTAATAATTAGGGTTAGTTTTAATTAGTTTAATTAAACTTTTATAAAAAGATAAAAAGGATAAAAATTAGGGCGCTTTTATTTTTATTAATTTCTTGGCTAATTTTTCCCTTTTTTTAGTGAAATTTTTGTTTATATTCTTTTAAGGATTATCACTGTAGTTTACTTGATTAATTGTTATTATTTGTTGTTCTTCTCAATTAGTAGTAATAGCTTATCCAAAATATCTTTGCTTTATTCAAATCAGGATCCGAACTTAAAACGTGGTCTCAATTTCACTAGTCGTTGGGGATAACGACCCGGGTGATCATACTACCGGTTTTTATAGTATTCTATATTATACTATATATTTTTAAGAGTGAATTTTATCAAGGGTAACTTGGTGATTTTCTTAATTACTCTTAAGGTTATATTTTTTATATATATTTTAGGTATACAAAACTACCAATCAGACGTCGTTATGCTCTGATCACCGAGTTGTAAATTTTCTCGCTACGATTGCGTGGGCAGTTGAATCGTCAAAATTCGAGTTCGTATGAAAGAGTTACGATCAAAACAATATCTACTACTTCGCACGCAAGTTGAATGATCATCTTTATCTTGTGACGCCATCATCCCGTTGAATCTTCTAGGGTTTCTTTAAGTCGGTTAGATCCTGACGCTGTCTTGATTTCTTTAACGCCGTCTCTTTACAATCATGACGCAGTTACCAATAAATGTGACGCCGTCTCCAGCCATTGTGAGCATTTTCTTCATCGACTTTGGTGTAGAGTTGTAATCTTGTCCGTTTCTTCTCCAAATGAGTCCAAGTCACGTGTATTTCCTCCAAAATCCATCCAAGTGCTAAAAACACAAAAACAAATGATTAAGCACGTGTTTTGGGCATATTTGCATGATTTAGGGGGTTAAATGACCCCCAAAAAGTGTATAAAATGACACCTCATCAAATACCCCTACACTTGATTCAATTATTTTTTTTTGTTGTGGTGTTTTGGCTGTTGTTTTTCTCTATTTTTTTGGTTTTGTTTTATTTTTTTAATTTGTTTTGGTGTTTCGTTTTTTTTAGCTTTGTTTTCTTTTGGTTTGGGTAATTTTGATTTTTGTGTTTAACGTAAAAGTAATCGTGTCCAAAGCTAGTTTTTTGGTTGTTTTTTTTGTTTGGTTAACGTTTTTGTAATCGAACACATCAAATATAATATTTTATTGAGATATTTTCATTTCAATTTTCGGTGACTTGCTATTGTTCCAATGTAATCAAAGATTTACACTTGTTTTGATTGTCTCTACCAAGTACGGCTCACCTTGAAAAGAAATTTTCAAGAGCTACCGTGAAGTAGTTGATTATTTGGTTTAAGTCTCTTTCGTGTAACCGTTAAAATTCATAGAAAAAAAAAGTAGTGTAAAGTTTTACTTTTTAATTGTTAGTTTTTTTCTTTTTATGCGCACTCGTTTGCAATCTCGAAGACGTCGACAACAACAAAATCTTCCAGTTGAACCAATTGTTGAACAAAACGTTGTTCCAATGGCTGACAATCGTACGATGGCCCAAATGTTACAAGCACCTATCGAGGGGTATGAAGATGCTATAGTTGTCTCCCACCCGATCCACTTGCTACAATTTCGAGCTCAAAAACCTTTAATCAATCTTGTGAAAAGCAATATGTTTTCGGGTAGACAAGACCTCACATCACCTTCGATTTTTTAGCAAGGGTCACTTGCATCGTTTTAAGACATCCCGTAGTTCGACATTCGGTAAAGCTTTGCTTTTTTCCTATTTTATCTAGACAAAGGTGAAGACCGAGTTGGTTAGAAAGGTTCTCCCAAGATCAATTCTCACATGGGACGACCTTGTTTCAAAATTCATAAACCATTTCTTCCCACCATCGAAAACAACTTACCTCCGAAACAAAATCACAAATTTTTTCCAAGAACCAAACGAAACCTTTAACGAAGCATGGGAACGATTTAAAGGACTCCTTCGTCAATGTCCTCACCATGGCTTCTCGGAACTACACCAACTCGATACTTTTTACAACTCTTGAGTTTAGTAGATCAAGATGCCTTAGATTTTGCAGCAGGTGGCATTTCTTGACAGAAGCCTCAAGAAGTTTAGAATTATTGAAAGAAGTTTCAAAAAGTTCGGTACTCCAGAAGTCGTGCGAGTGATTCAAGAGTGAGTACGGATGCTCTCTTTCTAATTCTTCACCTTCTTAATAATTCTTTCGATATGGCAACAAGATAGCGCTCTCTCGAGGATAAGTTGCTATTCAGATGAACAAGAAGTTGAATGAAATGAAAGCTTTAGGTGTTATATCCTGCACCGTCACAAGAGTTGAGGAAGTATTGTGTTACTTGTGGATCGAATCACAATTTTAAACCATTGTCCGTAATCGAGGTCGGAAACGATTTTCCCGTTTCTTTCTGACAATATCCAACCAGTTTTCAAACAACGCTGGCTGTTTGTTGGTAAGTTTTTTAATTTTCTCCAAAGAAACCAACCTTCCAATTTGGCAAGTCAAATGAGACACCAGGTTTCATCAAATCGAATGTCCAAAACCCATCCCAAACCGTTTATTCAAGAACCAATTCTAACTTTCAACAAAACCGTGGAGGAAACTTTAATCCAACCGTTCAAAAACAACCAACACAAAGTTTTGCAACCACCAACCAATTTACATAACATATCAAAACTCCTTGCCCAAATTCAAGCAATAAGTTATCCCTTAGTTACTAGTGTTTTGTTTTTTCTTTTTTACGTTTTTGTTGTTCGTTTTTTGTTTGTTTGTTTTTGTTGTTTATGATAAAAAGGAATATGGTGTTGTGTGTAGACTTGTAGAACCGGCCATGGGCCTTGGGAGATGGGAAGCATACTTTTTTTTTTTTTTTTTTTTTTGATCTCCATGTTATAAGAGTTTAAATTAAAGTGTAGTGTAAGTATAGTTAAAAAAAGGTAAGGTTTAAGGGTAGAAACGCGAGTTTTTGCAAGAATTTTTGGAAACGCGAATCATAACGGAAAATGTAAATGATGAGAATTATAATCATTGGGGAATAATATGGGATTATTAAATCACTTACGATGCGAAGACGGAATAGATTTCTAATTACGGCTCACGCAAAGCTAAAAACGGAAAATTCTTACTAAATCGGGTAAACATAAAATTTAATAACTCGCTTAAAAAATGAAAATAGAATTAAAGCTCGGGGTAAATAAGGACCTTGAATACGGAATGTTACAGGTATTATGTTTTCTTGTGATTTAAAGAAAATGGCACCAAAGAGAAGGACCACAAGGTTAAACCCAAGTGCAACACCGACACTAGTCACAGACACTCAAACCACTACATCTGTCACCAATGCCCAAATTCAGGCAATGATTAACGAAGGCATTACTGCTGCACTGGCAGCACGTGATGCAACAAAAAATGGCGATGATAGCCATACTTCAGGAATGGTTGTCAGAAGGCATGTGCAGGTTGCTCATGAATGCACCTACCCGGACTTCCTGGAATGCCAACCTTTGAACTTCAAGGGCATTGAGGGAGTTGTTGGACTCACTCAGTGGTTCGAAAAGATGGAGTCTATTTACAGCATAAGTGTGACAACCGTGGTTTGAGCGGGTTAGCTTATACCTTTAAATTTTATCTTAATGCCTGTTTTGTGTGATTCTTGTGTGTTATGTGATTGTTTTGGTTGCTAAGTGAAGTATATATACGTGCATGGTATCATTTTAGAATTAAATGATCATCTTAATATGTGTGCATGGGTGTTAAAGCTAAGTAAACCACTCGTTTGTGAGTGGTGATTATGGAAATGAAAGACGTGTTGCATGCATTGCTACGTCAATTCTTGGTTTTAAAGGTTAAAATGTTTAGTGAATATGTGTGGCTTTATGAAGGAATGATGTGGTTGAAATAAGGAAGTTTGTATCAAACTTTCCATAAATAGCAGGTGAATTTGGAAATGAAAAGTTATTTTTAGAAAGTGCGGTTTATTTCGTTTATGTAAAAAGGTTTACTCAAATTAGCTTAGGTTTTTATAAAAACTTAAGGTAATGCAAGTAAATATGTATTTAATAATAAATATATATATATATATATATATATATATATAAATACATAAGGGGGTCGATCGGTTTTAGTGTTTGTATGGGTTTAGGAGGCCAAATTTGATAAGTTGGAATTATAGAAGGACCAGAAGACCAAATAAGAGTATTTAGTGGAAACCTAAGTCAAAATAATGCCTCCCCACTCCATAATTTCGTGGAGACCAGCCCCCACATCTCTTTTGAGTCGACTTCATCCCTAAGAACAAGGAGAACAAGAGTTTGATCAAAGGTTTGGCTAGAATTGGTGTTAGGATCAAGTAATCAAGAGGTAAGTATAATCATCCTACACTAATCTTTTAATTCAATAACCTTGATTATGATGGATTTAGGTTTAATAAAAATACAAATTTATTATGTAATTAATGTTAATATGATGATTAGATTTGAATTAGGGAGGAATCCATGCAATTTTAGGTTAGGGTTTGCATGGATTGATGTTATATTGATGAGCAGAATTTAGGTCAGATTGATTGGCGTTTTTCTCCATGATGAAGAATGCAAACGACATGATTCTTTTTTTTAAACTGTAGGTTTTTGAATCTACTTTTCAAAAAATCAGGCCTCAACAGTTTTTGAGGTCGGGAAGTCAGTTAAATAATGGTTACAAGATTTGTTGTCAAAACTGTGTTTTCAGACGAATTTTGAGTCAATTTAAGTGAGGTGAAAACCCTACTTAAGAAGTGTTTTAAATTAAGCCCTTTTACAAAAAGTAACTTTCATATGTCTATTAAGAAACCCTAAAAGGGCTAAGGCTAAAATTAATTTTAAGTTGGGTTTTGAAGTCGAAACTTTTTAGTGTGCAATCAGATCCGAAAGTGACCAGTTTGTAAGTTTGATTTTCAAAGGTATACATATGCATTGAATGGATGCATGGGCTTTTGAGGGAACTTAATATACACATGTGGGGTCATGTGTGAATTTTTGTGGGAATTATGGATACGTTTTGGGATGGGTTTTGGGTCGTGCAAGTTGGGTAAAAATTCTGCATTTGAGCAGAAAGTTGTAAGTGTTTAACATAAAAGTAAAAAGTAAATAAAAGATATAATGAAGATATAAAATGATGGTAGAGAGTCTTTACATATAGTATAGATGATATTAGTCCATCATTAGGGTTGTTATATTGGATTAAGCGTTTAGCCTACCGATGGTAACATGAGCTTTTATTGTGTATAGTTTAAGGAAGGAGTTTGTGTTACTTGTAGCTGCGCGATCAGGTGAGTTTCATAGCCCCTCTTTTCTTATGATTTTATTGGGGTGAAAATGATGCAAATGGTTTGAAATGTTGAAATGATTTGATTACTGGGATAATTGGTTGTCTAAAATGCATGGACTTTACGTGGCTATTATGTGTATGTGCTAAATGTATTGTGATGTGGTCAATTGGAGCCGGGTTGGCTTGGATCGTGGGCACGTTCCTGCCCCTTTTGATGTGTTGTGATGTGATCAAGTGGAGTCATGACTTGGGTCGAGGGCACGCCTGCCCCTCTTAGATTGTTGTGGATCGGGGGTAACGTTCCTACCCAAATGTGATTGGTTGTTTGTTGTTTTGCATGTTAGCCTGTATGATAGCTCGTTTGTTTCCATGCAGTGTTTTCTTTTATCACAGTAATGGTTGGATAAATTTTAATTCGTGTCTTAAACCTATGACTCTCACCAACTTTATGTTGACGTTTTTGAGCATCATTTTCAGGTATTCAGTTTGAGACTAATGATGCTAGGAGAAGTGGCTAGAGAGACCTTAGGATTGACTTGTGGAGTTCTTCTTATTTTTTTTATTGAGACTTATGTTCTGCTGGATGATTTAAGTCTGGGATTGATTTACTTTTATGTGGTTTATGCATTTGCGTGTATGACATTACTTAATAATGCAAGACTCCTTTATCTTGTGTTGGGTATTGTTATGACACATAGTGTCCTCTGTGATTGTTTTCTTTTCTTTTTAGTATCTCTATAGTAGACACCATTGTGTTGTAATGATATCCATGAAGTTTCACCTCGTGCTTCCGCCTTGGCGGGGTGTGACAGATTGGTATCAGAGCCTTTGGTTATAGAGAAGTAGGTGATTGAGCCTAGACTATAACCTAGGAGTCCTTCGCGTAGATGCATAATATGATATGAGCTTTTAGTAGCATAACTAGGATGCTCGTAGTAGTTCTGGACCCGCGAAGTCGGGTGACTCTTGCGAAGGCAAAGTCAAACCCAAGCGAGGCCCAACATAAGTTATTCCGTCTTTTACCTCGTCACGTTGTTATTGATTATTTCTTTCGAATATTTTTGTATTTTGGAGGCGCTGCGAGAATTTCGTTCCTTTATGTCGTTTTTGATTTTATTTTTATATAAGTAAGTTATTCTTTGTTGGGGCATCATTCTTAAGTTATATTGGAGTAGATTAAGATGTGCAATGTGGTATATGTGCTTATATGTGTGTTATCATCGAGATGTGTAGTCTTGGAAGTGAGTACACGTGTGAAAGGATGCACTTATAATTATGGTGGCCAACATAATTATAAAGGTATCACACACGTGGACTTGTAACTATAATTGCATTGATCGATGTTTGTTTGTTAGATGTTAGTATGAGATGATGTGATATGTGTGTTATGGCATGTATGGTTGTATAGTTAGAGAATTCTTCTCTTAGCTAATGGGTGATTTTGTTGGGCTTTGTTAAGTAGTCAATAGGTTTCCCTTCTATATATATTTATGGATATCCCGGATACCTCTTATTTCTACTATCGTGATTATTAAGTGGTTCGTTCGCTTGATTATGCGTTCGGAGATCTTACTCGCATCTTAGCATTCCTTGTTCGTGCCATGTCGGTACAAATGATTTATCTTTTCCATTTTGGTGTCTTGATATATATTGGTTGTTCGGATTTGCTTGGCGGATATTGGTGCGTTTCGTCGGTTATTCCTTGCTTTGATTTCTCATATGAATATCATATTTTGTTTAGGAGTTCTTGGTTCGTGACAAATTAGTACGGATATGTGATCCCTTCTTTATACATCCTTTGGTTTTGTAACATGGTTACGACATGTTAGTACCGATGTTTTCTATGGTTTTATTTGGATCGTTATTGCGGACGAGTCTTTATGTCTTCTCTTGGTTTGCAATGTCTTTGCATGAGTTGAACTGGTGCGTGTTCATTTGACTGTTATTCTGATTATTGGTTTTGGTATATTTGCTCTTTTAAGAGAATAGGTTGTGTTAAAGCCTTACGGTATTTCGTTATCCTTTTTGGTATTACGATGTCTTTTGTTTAATGCTACGCATTTTAAAAGTAAAATCTTTTGGAAGTATATCTTGATAAGGTTTGGGAGAAAACGATATTTTTATTATTATTCATTGTATGAATACATCGTGGCACTTGTTAATGTTAACGTCTCTATATAACTATGAAATTTAGGTCTAAAATAACATTTATGAATAAGATATGTCTAAAATGATTATTACAAATAAAATCTGAAATTACTTATTTTATGCTTGATAAATCTAAATTTTTCTAAACAGGTTAGAAGTCCATGATTTTCCTATAATAACCATTTTTAAAATAGATTCTTATGAAGATTATATTCAAGACGATTTCGAGATTTAAAATCAATTTTCTTTATTTTAGACGACTTTCTTTATTATTTTTAAAACAAATTGTTATTAATAGTGGTGTTTTTGTTTGGTTCTTCGAGTAAAAGTACTATTTATTGTTATATGAATTCTATCTTCTCATTTTGATGGGTATGGTCAATTGTTAAGTGTTGTGTTGTCGGAGCGAATTGTTGATCCTTTCGGTTGCATTTTCTGTCGGTACGTTTATCCCACCCTTTTTCTTTTAAAGGTTTCTCATGAATTTCGGTTTGCATCTATTCGCGTCTGTGAAATCCCTTATACGTTTCTAGCCTTTCATTTGATATCCGTCGCTACGCTATTCATTGTTCGTAACCCTTAGACTTCGGTTAAAAATGCACTCTATTCGGCTAAGTCACTCTTCGTGGGGCGCTCGCGTGTTGTTTGTTGAGAAAAAGGACGGTTTATTTTGTATGTGAATGGACTATCGAGAGTTAGACAATCTGACCATTAAGAATCTCCCCAGGATTAAAGACTTGTTAGATTGTTGCAAGGATCGCGTTATTTCTCTAAGTTAGACCTTGATCTGATTATTATCTGTTGAGAGTGCATGAAGAGGATATTTCAAATATTATATTTAGAGCGTGGTATGGACACTTCGGGATTACAATTATGCCTTTAGGATTGATGAAAACACCAGCAGTTTTCATGTACTAAATGAACGGGGTGTGCAAGTTGTATTTAAAAAAAAAGTTTGTTATGGTGTTTATTAAGGATATCTTGATCTACTAGAAGTATTAGGAGGATCATGAAGTTCATTTGAAATTAGTTTTGGAAATGTTAAAGAATGAGTAGCGGAATGAGTAGTTGCTTGTCAAGGGTAAATTTTCCAAGATTGCTAAACTTCTTACTACATTGACACGGAAGAATCAAAAGTATGAGTGAGGTGTTGCCTTGTTGTGATTTTATGATAATGTATGTTATTGATTTAAGGTTCTTATGAGCATGAAAGTCAGGGACATCGTTGGTTTTGAATTGATGGTGTAAGTGATGTGAGATAGGTGTTAGATTAATTACTTCAATGTATTGTAGCCTCGTGTTGGATAAATTGTGGAATTGCAAGTGATGGTGATTGAGTTATAGGTATAAAAATATAGACTGTTTTAGGACAGCAGATAAACGGAGCTTGTTCCCCAAATTTTTGTCTATAGCTATTGAGTAAATTTCATATTTGGTTAAAATGAGTCTTAAGCTTCATATGGTGAGTTGGATACTCTTGTAACGATTTCGGATGAAGGAGTTATGGTTATTTTACAGTTACGGACCAAATCTAGAGCTGCTGTTGGAAAACATGTCTAGCTCCAGGTTTTTGGATAGTAGGCTTAGCTTTTAAAGCATGGTTAACAAATAGACATCATAATATTTCATCTCCAATTGGAATCAACTTGATTGCTATTGTAGAATAGGTTATATGTTCAAAACCGTATGCGTTAGAAATTTAGAAAACTTTTTTGTTGGAGTTATGATTAGTTAAAAAAAATTGATTTCCTGTTGATTGGTAAATGGGTTGATTGGTTGGCCAAATGTTTTGAGAACTAGACTTGAGTGGTTTTCCAGAGGTGAAGACCTCACTATTATAGCTTTTATAGTTTAAGAGATACGGTAGTATAAAGTTGATTAAAATTCTGCAACAATATTATCAATTGTTTGATGGATCAGAAGATTTTGTGGTTTACTGTGATGCGTCAAATCAAGGATTAGAAAGTGTGCTCGTGTAAAGGGACAAGGTGATTGTGTATGCCTCCCGGCAATTGAAAATTTCGGGAAGAGCTATGCCACGCATGGTTTATAGTTAGGTGTAATGATTTTTACTCTTGAGATGTGGAAAGATATATTGGTGGCCAAAAATGAAGAAGGATGTAAATACGTATATTATTAGATGTTGTGACTTGCTCAAAGGTAAAGGCTGAATAACAGAGATATTATAGAGGGATGATTAAGTCAGCCAATCTTAAAACTATATGTATAGATTAAAAGATGGAAATGTTGGTAAGAACTTTATATTGATGAGATAATAGTAAAGCATGAGGTGCTTGTGTCGATCATCTTAGATTGTGATGGAAGGATTACTTCAAGATTTGGCAGAGATTGTAGAAAGGCCTTAGGAGCACGGTTGGATATGATTATGGCTTGATGTACCAAATATGATAAGAGTGTGTGTGATTGACTTTGGTGGTAGTTGGGATGTACATCTACCGATAGTTGAGTATCATAAGAGATGGTTGGTGTTAATTCTTAGTAAGCCTGAAGTCGGTTGATTCTTCAAAAGCGTTGAGTTTTGTAACGACTCACATCTTAATTTCAAGACAGTTCTTGTTTGATGAGTTGCGAGATTAAGATATGAATGAAGTTGCTACACAACTTAAGGATTTTGAGGGGTTTCCTCGAGTAAGGGTGAGGCTCGAGTAGTTGGATGTTTCTCATTGGTTATAGTTATCATTCGAGTAGTTAATGTGCTCCATTTGAAGTGTTGTATGGAAGGAAGTGTAGATCACCTGTTTTATGGGTTGAGATCGATGAAGGTAGTTTGATTTGGACCCGAGTTGGTACAGGAAATGTTTGATAAGGTAGTGGTTATAAAAGAAAAAAAAACTCTAAGTGACGAGAAATCGTCAAAAGAGTTATGCGAGCAGTGGACATAAGTTGGTTGAATACGAGATTGGAGATAAGGTGTTGTTAAAAGTGTCATCATGGAAAAGTGTACTGTGTTTTGGGAAAAGGGAAAGTTATCACCGAGGTATGTCGAACCATTTGAGATTCTTGAGAGAATTAGCCTTGTTGCTTATCTATTAAGGTTGCCTGAGGATTGGCTGACGTGCGTGGCACACTCTGCGTGTCGAATTTGAAAAAGTGTTTAGTCAAATATAGGTTGCATGTATCGTTGGGTGGACTTAAAATCGACAAGACTTTACGTTTTGTTGAAGAACCTGTAGAGATTATGGATCGGGAGGTTAAGAGTATAAAGCGTAGTGGAATATCTATTGTGGAGGTTCGTTGGAACTCAAAACGTGGTCCTGAGTTTACTTGGGAACGTGAAGAGTATATGAAGTCTAAGTATCCTCAGCTATTTGTTGATCGTGTTGATAATCAGACTAGTTGAATCTCGGGACGAGATTCCCATAAGGAGGGGATACTGTGACAACCGTGGTTTGAGCGGGTTAGCTTATACCTTTAAATTTTATCTTAATGCCTGTTTTGTGTGATTCTTGTGTGTTATGTGATTGTTTTGGTTGCTAAGTGAAGTATATATATGTGCATGGTATCATTTTAGAATTAAATGATCATCTTATTATGTGTGCATGGGTGTTAAAGCTAAGTAAACCACTCGTTTGTGAGTGGTGATTATGGAAATGAAAGACGTGTTGCATGCATTGCTACGTCAATTCTTGGTTTTAAAGGTTAAAATGTTTAGTGAATATGTGTGGCTTTATGAAGGAATGATGTGGTTGAAATAAGGAAGTTTGTATCAAACTTTCCATAAATAGCAGGTGAATTTGGAAATGAAAAGTTATTTTTAGAAAGTGCGGTTTATTTCGTTTATGTAAAAAGGTTTACTCAAATTAGCTTAGGTTTTTATAAAAACTTAAGGTAATGCAAGTAAATATGTATTTAATAATAAAAATATATATATATATATATATATATATATATAAATACATAAGGGGGTCGATCGGTTTTAGTGTTTGTATGGGTTTAGGAGGCCAAATTTGATAAGTTGGAATTATAGAAGGACCAGAAGACCAAATAAGAGTATTTAGTGGAAACCTAAGTCAAAATAATGCCTCCCCACTCCATAATTTCGTGGAGACCAGCCCCCACATCTCTTTTGAGTCGACTTCATCCCTAAGAACAAGGAGAACAAGAGTTTGATCAAAGGTTTGGCTAGAATTGGTGTTAGGATCAAGTAATCAAGAGGTAAGTATAATCATCCTACACTAATCTTTTAATTCAATAACCTTGATTATGATGGATTTAGGTTTAATAAAAATACAAATTTATTATGTAATTAATGTTAATATGATGATTAGATTTGAATTAGGGAGGAATCCATGCAATTTTAGGTTAGGGTTTGCATGGATTGATGTTATATTGATGAGCAGAATTTAGGTCAGATTGATTGGCGTTTTTCTCCATGATGGAGAATGCAAATGACATGATTCTTTTTTTTAAACTGTAGGTTTTTGAATCTACTTTTCAAAAAATCAGGCCTCAACAGTTTTTGAGGTCGGGAAGTCAATTAAATAATGGTTACAAGATTCGTTGTCAAAACTGTGTTTTCAGACGAATTTTGAGTCAACTTAAGTGAGGTGAAAACCCTACTTAAGAAGTGTTTTAAATTAAGCCCTTTTACAGAAAGTAACTTTCATATGTCTATTAAGAAACCCTAAAAGGGCTAAGGCTAAAATTAATTTTAAGTTGGGTTTTGAAGTTTAAACTTTTTGGTGTGCAATCAGATCCGAAAGTGACCAGTTTGTAAGTTTGATTTTCAAAGGTGTACTTATGCATTGAATGGATGCATGGGCTTCTGAGGGAACTTAATATACACATGTGGGGTCATGTATGAATTTTTGTGGGAATTATGGATACGTTTTGGTATGGGTTTTGGGTCGTGCAAGTTGGGTAAAAATTCTGCATTTGAGCAGAAAGTTGTAAGCGTTTAAAATAAAAGTAAAAGGTAAATAAAAGATATAATGAAGATATAAAATGATGGTAGAGAGTCCTTACATTTAGTATAGATGATATTAGTCCATCATTAGGGTTGTTATATTGGATTAAGCGTTTAGCTTACCGATGGTAACATGAGCTTTTATTGTGTATAGTTTAAGGAAGGAGTTTGTGTTACTTGTAGCTGCGCGATCAGGTGAGTTTCATAGCCCCTCTTTCTTATGATTTTATTGGGGTGAAAATGATGCAAATGGTTTGAAATGTTGAATGATTTGATTACTGTGATAATTGGTTGTCTAAAATGCATGGACTTTACGTGGCTATTATGTGTATGTGCTAAATGTATTGTGATGTGGTCAATTGGAGCCGGGTTGGCTTGGATCGTGGGCACGTTCCTGCCCCTTTTGATGTGTTGTGATGTGATCAAGTGGAGTCATGACTTGGGTCGAGGGCACGCCTGCCCCTCTTGGATTGTTGTGGATCGGGGGTAACGTTCCTACCCAAATGTGATTGGTTTGTTGTTTTGCATGTTAGCCTGTATGATAGCTCGTTTATTTCCATGCAGTGTTTTCTTTTATCACAGTAATGGTTGGATAAATTTTAATTCGTGTCTTAAACCTATGACTCTCACCAACTTTATGTTGACGTTTTTGAGCATCATTTTCAGGTAATCAGTTTGAGACTAATGATGCTAGGAGAAGTGGCTAGAGAGACCTTAGGATTGGCTTGTGGAGTTCTTCTTATTTTTTTATTTAGACTTATGTTCTGCTGGATGATTTAAGTCTGGGATTGATTTACTTTTATGTGGTTTATGCATTTGCGTGTATGACATTACTTAATAATGCAAGACTCCTTTATCTTGTGTTGGGTATTGTTATGACACATAGTGTCCCCTGTGATTATTTTCTTTTCCTTTTAGTATCTCTATAGTAGACGCCATTGTGTTGTAATGATATCCATGAAGTTCCACCTCGTGCTTCCGCCTTGGCGGGGTGTGACAGATTGGTATCAGAGCCTTTGGTTATAGAGAAGTAGGTGAGTTGAGCTAAGAACTATACCTAGGAGTCCTTCAGTTAGATGCTTGTTAGGCTTAAGCGTTTAGTTGTATAGCTAGTATGTGTTTTCCCCTTAATAGTATGATGTTATTTCTTAATTTTGTTGATTTCTTTAGCTATCTTGATTGCCTTTACCTGATTTAGTGTGCTTCATTCCTTCTTGTTAAATTAGTTATGCCTCCTTTTGCTCCTAAGAAGTTCCGTATGGGGGTCGCAATTGCGACAGGACGTAGGGGATATTACAAACCGGGGACACGAGCATGGGTAAGCCGGATTAGCCCTAGTACGCATACCACATTTCTATGTACCCATGCAGAGTGGAAGAAAACCCTGACATTAGAATTAGCACCAGGGAAGAGAAGTGGAGAAAATAGTGACAACTGTGACAAAGAACAGGGTGGTTACTAGCTACCCTGGGAAATTTTAGGAGTACCAGCTAACTGATAAAGAGAAGGAAATGGAAAGGATGATGATATACTGGGATCAAGTGGAATATGAGGTGTCGGATGATGATGATTCGAATTTGAAATCCACGGCAAGGAGTGTGCCTAAAGACTATGAGTTAGAGGATACTGGTGATAGTAGTAGAAATTGAGTTGTGCTTAGTTTCGTCTCATTATAAACTTTAAAACCTTAGGATTTTCTTTCGAAATTGTTTGACTATTTTGATGTTATGAAATGTGTGATTTCCTTTGATCGTGAGTTTTCTGTTACTATATGTGGTGGTTTACTAATGTGATTTATGTGGTTTAAGTCTTGTTGATATTGAGAAGTGTATTCATAGGAGGGAGTACACTCGTGAAAGGGGGCATCTATAATTATGGTGGCCAACATAATTATACATGCGCCACAACACAAGTGGACTTACAAGTATGATTACACAGTTTTGGTGTCAACATGCTGTTTGGATGAGTGTTTATGTATGTGTTTTGTATGGTTCCGATGATGTGTTGATAGAATAGGCAAGTTAAAAAACCCTTTACCATCCTGGTCTACTAATGAGCATTGGTTATTATTTTACAGAATGGTACGCGAACTAGGACTATAATAATGATGATGAAAACGGACAACTAATTTGCTACCCTTATTGCGGAGCAAACTCAAAACTCTTTCCCTTAGATCGTCACTCAAGTGACGAACTAATGTGAACAATGCAAATGGGGGGAATAGGGGAAATAGAGAGAATGGGGGCAATAACAGTTGTTCTTACAAAGGATTCCAGGCTTGTGGTCCTAAAGAGTACGATGGGAAGGGGGTGCGATAGCACTTACCGTTGGGTTTTAGAGAAGAAAATGGAAACATGTGATCGAAAACTGGCGGGTGTCTAGGAAATCCAAAAGGTGAATATAGCTGCAAGTTCCTTTGTTATAAGCGCGTGACTTTTTGGTGGAATGGCCAATCTCCAGGTGATCAGGAGGCGAGATGCGGCGAATGGGATATCCTAGAATAACTTTAAGGCGTTGGAATAACTTTAAGGCGTTGTTGGTAGAAGAATTCTGTACTAGTAACGAAATGGAAAAGTTGGAACTAGAGTTATGGATTTTGCCCGGAACCAAACGATTGGTGGGGAGGCAATCATGCCGCCTACTACAGACCGATTTCATGAGCTAGGCTAGGTTTGGTTCTCATATGGTGGTCACCTGAATCGTCACGCATTAAGAGGTTTGTGGCAGGTTTAGTCCCCGAATTTAGGGGGAGATGGTTAAGGAACAAGCCAA
Source organism: Tanacetum coccineum (assembly GCA_026074375.1). NCBI lineage: Eukaryota > Viridiplantae > Streptophyta > Magnoliopsida > Asterales > Asteraceae > Tanacetum > Tanacetum coccineum. Next base: position 8,524 of record BQNB010031858.1, on the reverse strand, counting down.
AACCATTCAGAATGCGGTTTTAAGAAGCGGGTTCTCTACTTACTAGATGAGGCATTAGTTGTGGAACGTTGTCAAAAGGTAGTTGAAAAAGAGGAAGGCAAATGATGAGGTGAAGTCTGGAGGGCCTTGGAAAGATAAAAAGAAAGGCGAAGGTAGGGGCAGATTCGTGCAAAGCTCCCTCAAGAAATGCATATGTGAATTACCCTAATGTGTGCCAAGTGTAATACTCAACATGTCGAAGGAGGAAACTTGTAGATTGTGTTTCAACTTTCGGAGACCTTGGACCATTTTGCCAAAGATTGTCGGGAACCTAAACGTGCCAGTACGGTAAATACGATAAGGATGAATCATAATCAGAGGGTTTGCTATGAGTGTGGAAGCCCTGATCATCTAAAGTCTACCTGTCCTAAGTTGGGTCGAGCACCTGGGCAGGCGGGAAATCAGTTGGCTATAGAGGGAAATCGTGGCAGCAGAAACAATGGGAATGCAGTTCGAGGAAGGGCTTATAATGTGAACGTGAATGCGGATGAGGCCTCACGGGACCCTAATGTGGTGACGGGTACTTTCTCTTTAAATAACCATTTTGCTTCAGTACTTTTTGATTCTGGAGCTGACTTTAGTTTCATATCTACTGAATTTGCGTCTATGCTAAATGTGAAACCTAAAATCGTAAACCCCGGTTATGTGATAGAGATAGCGGATGGTAAAAGGGTAGAAGTCAATAGGGTTATCTGTGATTGCAAACTAGAACTAGGAAATTCCTTGTTCACTATAGACTTGATTCCGTTGGGTCATGGGAGCTTCGATGTGATCGTTGGTATGGATTGGTTATCTAGTAATAAGGCCGTAATTGTGTGTCATGAGAAGATGGTCGAAATACCTTTAGAAGGTGGTAAAGCACTTAGAGTCCACGGGGAACGTGCGTTAAGGTTAGATAAGACCTTAATGAACGCTAATGTAGGAGAACCAAAGATGAATGAAATTCCTATAGTGCGGGAGTTTAGTGGTGTGTTTCCGGAAGATTTGTCGGGTCTACCACCACAAAGACAGGTCGAGTTTCGTATAGAATTAGTTGCGGGGGCGGCGCCCGTAGCAAGGTCTCCTTACCGTTTAGCACCTTCGGAAATGCAAGAACTGTCTGGGCAGCTTCAAGAATTGCATGCCAAGGGTTTTCATTCGGATCCTAGTCGTCCCTCGTGGGTTGCACTTTATTGTGTTGTTGTTAAAAAAGGATGGCTTTTTCGCTTTGTGTATTATTATAGGGAATTAAATCAAGTTGGCCTATTAAAATCCGATATCCTCTCCCTAGAATTTGATGATTGTTTGAACCAGCTTTAAGGTTCTCGGTAACTTTTCAAAAATAGACCTACGTTCGGGGTATCATCAACTTCATGTTCATGAGGAAAGATATTCCAAAAAATGCGTTTAGAACCAGGTATGGGCATTTTGAATTTACTGTTATGCCTTTTGGATTAACCAATGCCCCAGCAGTTTTCATGGACCTGATGAATCGAGTCTACAAACTGTATCTAGATAAGTTCGTCATTGTGTTCATAGATGACATTCCGATTTACTCGAAATCGAAGGAGGGGCATGAAGTGCATTTGAGGTTAGTTTTAGAATTATTAAGGAAGGAGACGTTGTATGCTAAATTCTTCAAGTGTGAGTTTTGGGGGGTGGGCCCCTGCAGGGGGCATTTTCCTCGGTACGTTGGTCAAACCAGAAATGGTTATACATGTGGATCCGGGAAAGATAAAGGCAGTAAAGAATTGGGAAGCTCCCACTTCACTGACAAGAGTTCGCTCGTTTTTAGGATTGGCAGGTTACTACCGGCGTTTTATCGCTAAGTTCTCCAGGATTGCAAAACCACTCACTCTGTTAACTCAGAAAAACAAGAAGTATATGTGGGGTGCGGAACAAGAGGAAGCCTTTTAATTGCTAAAAAGTAAGTTATGTGACGCACCTATATTATCACTTCCTGATGATGTTGAAGATTTTGTAGTTTATTGTGATGATTCGAGTCAGGGGTTGGGTTGTGTGCTTATGCAGAGAAACAAGGTGATTGCTTATGCGTCAAGACAGTTAAAAATTCACGAGAAGAACTATACTACACATGATCTTGAGTTAGGGGCAGTGGTGTTTGCTTTAAAATTTTGGAGACTTTATTTATATGGTACGAAAAGTGGTAATTTACACGGATCACATAGAGTCTCCAACATATATTGATCAGAAGGAACTGAATCATGCGTCAAAGGAGATGGATTGATTTATTTTAGTGATTATGAGTTGAAATTTCGCTATCACACCGGGTTGGGTAAAGCGATGTTGTGGTGGCGTACGCCACTAGTAGGAAGATAGGGTGAACCTAAACGAGTTTGAGCGGTGGCAATGATCCTATCATTCTGGGAGTGAAAGGAAGATGATATTGGCAGCTTAGAGTGAGGCATTTGATCAAGAGAATGTTAATGATGAAGGTTACATGGGTTTAGATAACAGATGGGAAAGGGAAGAGAGACGAAAGTTTGTACTTTATGGATCGAATATGGGTTCCGTTGGTAGGAGGTATGAGAACAGTAATTATAGATGAGGCTCATAAGTCCAGATATTTTGTACATCCTGGAGGCAGATCAATAGGTACTACGACCTTCGGAGAAGTGTACTGGTGGCTGGGGATGAGAGGGATATTGCTACCTATGTTAGCAACGTTTAAACTGATGCAAGTGGAAGCCTGAGCGATTCAAAAAGGCAGTGGGTTTTATTACAACAAAACCAGAGATTACCAGAATGTAAGTGGGAAATCATTCACCATGGACTTCATCACTAAATTACCTAGAACAAGGAATGGGCACGATGCAATATGGGTGGTGGTTGATAGATTGACCAAGTCAGCACATTTTCTGGCCGTACGTGAAGATTATAGTATGGAGAAATTGATGAGGTTATACACCGATTAAATTGTCGCGCGTCATGGAGTGCCTGTGTCAATCATTTTGGATCATGACGCACGGTTTACATCACGTCTCTAGCAAACATTTCAGAAAGCCTTAGGAACACGATTGGATATGAGCACAGCTTATCACCCTCAGACAGATGGACAGAGTGAGCGTACAATTTAGACGTTAGAGGACATGCTAAGGGCGTGCGTGATAGAACTTTTGGTGAGCAGTTGGGTATGTTCCACCTTATCGTTTACGCTGAGTTCTCTTATAACTAACATATTTATCACACTAGCATTCGGTCGCGCTCCGTACGAATGCCACTATATGGAAGGTAAATGTAGGTCACCTGGGGTCATGGGCTGAAATTGGGAAGGTTAGTTTGGAATTGGACCTGAATTTGTGCAGGGGAAGACTTATTAAGTTGTAGTTATAAAGAGTGGCTTCCAAGTGCAAGAGATCGATCAAAAGAGCTATGCTGACAACTGGCGCAAACCATTAGGAATTTTGAGGTTGGAGATCGTTTGGGATGCTAAAGTGTCTCTCTTTAGAGGGCGTGGTTCATTTTGGGAAGAAGGGTAAGTTAGCTCCGAGGTATGTAGGGTCATTTGAGATTCTTGAGAGGATCGGTCTTGTAGATTATCGATTAAGGTTGCCCGAGGAGTTGAGTGAACCACTTATCACACATTACAAAGCCTGGATGAAGACAAGATTGGCAAGGAAGACTTCTCTAAAGAAAAAGGGGGTACACGAGGAGTATGTATCCAAACAGGGGAGGAAATCTGTCAAAACTTTCAAGGGTGAACCATCTATGCATAAAGATCTAGCCTTTGATGATCTTGATGATTTTGTGGATATGAATGATACATTGGACTATATGGAGACTGAGGATGTTCAAGATGAGAGGATGAATGAATGTACCGACAAAGGAAATGAAGGTACCGACAAGCAAGATGGAGGTACCGACAGTACAAAAATTAGTACCGATAGGCAAGGTGAAGGTACTACTGATCAAAATGAAAGGAAAAGTGCTAATCAAACAGCTCCAACACCTACTTCAACACCTACTCCAACAACACCTACTCCAACAGTCTTTGGTGATGATGAGACAATTGCACAAGTCCTTATTATAATGAGTCAGAACAAGGAGAAGCTCAAGGAAAAGGAAAAAAGGAGTAGAGATTAGGAATGTTGAAGAAACTAAGAGACCAAGGCCTACTTCAACAAGATCAATATTGACTTTGAGACCTATTCCTAAGATTGATCCAAAAGATAAAGGCAAAAAGAGGATTGAAAAGGAAGATGAATCTGATACTGAATCAGAATGCATTACTGAAGCTGAAAAGAAATGTAAACAGCTTGCTAATGATGAAGAGGTGGCCAGAAAGGTTCAAGAGGAGTGGGAAGCTGAAGAGGAGAAGAAAAGGTTGGTTGAGGAAGAAGCTACAAAGGCTGCACTCTCTAATGAATATGATTTCATTCAGGCAAGACTTAATGCTGACAAAATACTTGCTGAAAAACTTCAAGAGGAAGAGAGAGAGATGTATACTATTGAGCAAAGAACCAAATTTCTTCATGACACTATTGCTGCCCAAAGAAGATTTCTTGCTCAACAAAGATCTGAAGCTATCAGAAATAAACCTCCTTCAAGAAATCAGCTTAGAAACCAAATGATGACATATTTGAAGCATGTTGGAGGCAAGAAGCATTCTGATCTGAAGACCAAGAGTTTTGATGAAATACAAGTTTTTATGAAAAGATAAAAAGGTCTGATGATAGTTTCATTTCTATTGGTTCTGATGAAGATGAAAAGGTGATCAAGGAGATGAATGAACAAGCTGTTGATGCTTCTAAGAAGAGTGTAAAGAAAGATGACATTGTCAAGGGAGAAATTAAAGCAGAGAAAGGTACAAAGAAAAGAAAGAGTGGTCATGTGAAGATGATTGCTAGGAAAAGGCCAAGACCACAACCAGATGATGTTAGTGATGATGAACACATAAAATGTCTAAGGATGGTTACATTCGAGGGTACCATAGATAGTGAAATTATGGAGACACAATCTTTTATTGCTAGGTTGCACAAGGTTTCATCACCAGATGGGAATTACCTTGTTGTCTACACAGTTAATGGGCACTTCAGGGAATTTAACTATCTAATAGAGGTACTACACATTTTTGATAGACATGATTTGTTTCATTTATATGACTTGGTGATGAAGCAGTACTCAGAAATCACACCAGAAGATATTGAGTTGATTCTTTGGGGAGACTTAAAGATTATGATGGAATCCTCAACAGAAGAAAATGATCAAGGTGAATTCTGGAACAATCAACAAGAATGGGAGATTGTCAGATGGAGACTGTATGAGGTTTGTGGAGTTTTCATACTAGAGCTTAAGGATGGGACAGTCATCTACATGCTAGTTGAAAGAAGGTATCCTCTCTCCAAAGAATTGTTGCAACAAATGATTGATTTAGGATTGGAGGTTGAAGAGGAAAGTACTGCTGCACTACAATTGGTAAGATTCATTAAGCAACAACTTAGTGAGGAGTAATGTTGAGAATGGAAATGAAAAGGGTTTGGGTGTTGGCTAACCACCACACAACAAATGGTCATCGATTCACCATGCTTAATAGGCATAAGAACTGGCTAGTCCATAAGCAAACAGCTTGTGGTAAAGACTTCTCAAATCCGTTTATGGTTGAAAATTTACCAAAAATTATAGGGTTCTCAACTCACCTTGCTTCACAGTAAAGAGTTGGCTAGTCCAGGATCAAACAATTCTTGGTAAAGACATCTTAAATATGTTGATAGCTGATAGTTTGCTAAAAACTATATGGTTATCAATGCACCATGTTATGGCAATGAAGCATTGACTAGTCCAAAAGAAAACGGCTTTTGGTAAAGACAAGTCAAATCTGTTGATAGTTGGTAGTTTACTTAAAACTACAAGGTAATCAATTCACGTTGGTAGTTTGCTAAAAACTACAAGCCAACTTAGCTGGATGTTGATGTTGTTGTGTTGCTAAGAAGACATGTTGCTGATAAAGATGGATAGCTGAAGATGTTAAAATTATCAAAGATCAAGATCAAGATTTGACAGAGTGTTTGGATACATCCTCTCAGAGTTCAAGATGTTTAAACTGAAGAAACATGAAGTTAAACAAGTTCAACAATCATGTTTAGGGGATGATTGTTGGGAATTATTCATTCCTGACTTAGTACCGCTAGTTATAATACTTAGTACCGTTAGTTGTAATTAGTACTGACAGTACAAAGTGTTAAGTACTGATCAGTTAGTTAGTACCGTTAGTATAAAGTAGTTAGTACCGTTTATGAGATATGCATGAGATATCTTAGGAAAGGATATGCATGATCTTTATACGCGTTTTGTAAAGCCTATTAGGGTTTCCTTAGTCTATAAAAGGAACCCTAGGCATAGTTAGTAGATATAGTTCTACACAGATCATAGAGATCGAATAGTAATAATAGTTTGTGATCTGTAACCTAGGCACATTCAAGGTTTAATATAAAAGTTATTTTGTGATATTCAATATTGTTCTTCTTAGCATTATTGATTAGATTCCGCATAATCAATAGTGTTTACTCAGTGTTTCATTATTGTTGCTTTAGATTTATCTAAAGGAGCAAACTCTTTGCAAGCTGAAGGTTAAGATCTATTCAGTAAAACGATCCAACAGAGAGTGATGACATTTCAAGAAAACAATATCCCCAGAATAAAGGTCAACAATTGGGAGGAGCTCGCGGGAGAGATTATGCGATAGACGGCGGAATATGGTACTTAGTCGTTAGTTCGAGGATGAATCAACTCCATTAGTTCAAGTGTGCACAAGTCGGTTAGCTCCACGAACAGTTCATGATTGTAAGGATTCATAACGGCAAAAGTAATAATTTAATAATGAGATAAGGTAGTTCCAAGTGAGGTCTTAAGATTCTGCTGAGTGGTAAGACACGATTGTGTTTCTAGACCTTTTTAACGGATTCCGGTGATTATCGGGTTTGAGTTCATACTCGTGTTATATCGGATACCATAAAGCCCACTCATTTATAATTTATTATTTGCATAAAGAAGCGTCCCAATTTATGTAAATAATGAATTGATAAACTTATGGTTCGGTGATTTACAATTTATTTATTTAAATGAAGAGGCGTCCCAATCCTTTCAAATAAAGAGATTATAAATCAGCCTACTTAATAATTTATGATGCAATACCCGTACTCATAAAATCTTCAAGGTGGTGGATGACATGACGATGTCGGTGCTCTAATGAGTATGGAACGAGTGTTTAAAACTCGTCTTCGGAGATGGGGAGTAAAACAATCAGGCGAAATCGACTTAGCGTTCAAAATAGTTAATGAGTACTCGGTTAAAGTAAATAAGATAAATGTCTTGTGAACGAGTTAACATAACGATTATCGTATCAATGTTTGAGAACGAAGTTATGAAAAAAAATATTCTTAGAGACCATTGTTTAACTTACAATGTTTGAGAACGAAGTGAGACCATTGTGCAACTCACAATGTCTTAAGAAATGTTCTTGTATTTATATAAATAACTCTTATATAAATAAATGTACGATATACGCAAAAGATGTAAGCATATATATTATGTATGTCATGTAAGCACTTAATGTAACAAGTAATGTAAACAGGTAAGCAAGAAGTGTATATGCACTTTGAAAATGTTTGATGTGATGCAATGTTTGTGAACACGGTTATAGTCTAGGGTAAAATATGCAACCTAGTTCTCTATAACCAGTGCTCTGATACCAATCTGTAACACCCCAAAAAATGTGTCGCAGCGGAAATATGTTCGGGAGTGTTACTTCATAATACAACAACACAAGATACAAGAGAACGACCTCTAAATGTGTCGTTTGAAAAGTAATCTAGTTGATTTTCTAGAAATTGATATAACATTTGTCCCATAATTGCATCACAATGAAAAGCTTGAAAACAATACAACGAGATTTGATCATTCGTATGTAAGTAGAAATCCATAAATGAAATCTTATCAAATTTAGACTCCAATGCACATCTAGTAAGCCAAACATCTAATTCACTTGAGAAAAACATGCTTAAAAGTGTCAACATAAAGTTGGTGACTTCATAGTTTTGTTTAAGTATAAATGTTGCACCAAAGATTTGCAAAGTGTGTATGACCATATCAACCCTTATAATAGCCACAAAATTGTACGTATGAAAGTTGGACCGCAATTATTCAAAGTATGTATGATAATTAAAACCATCACGAAATGTTTCAAGTATGTATTGCCCAATGAGTGATTACGATTACTCTAACTTTATGAAACCGATGCACTATGTACCCATCGTAGGTGTCCCCTCCAAGAACACTCGGGCAGTAATGAAAACCATATGTACCCATCGCAGGTGTCCCCTCCAAGAACACCCGGGCAGTAATGAATATGTACCCCTCGCAGGTGTCCCCTCCAAGAACACCCGGGCATTTACTTGTAGTTATCCGTTCAATCCACTTAAGCTAATCCGTAATCATTTCAAAAGTAAAGTATGTATTTGTGACCAAAAATGAAGTCAAGTAATGTATC